>PISX010006443.1:0-70985 GCA_004024625.1 Mellivora capensis
ACCCCCAATACCAGCCAGGTTCCCGTCCCCCCACCAGTCCCGCCCCCACCGCCTGCCCAGACCTGCACTGCTCTCACTCATGCTGCCCAAGGCCTCTCACCTCATACACCACTATGGGCCTTCTGCAGAGGCCTCATTTCCAGGGAGCTTGGACTCAGGGTCACTGAGGGGGGACAGCCAGTGTGGAATGGGGGTGGGGAGGTCTAGAGCCCCTGGAGGCCTGGGATCCTCAGACAGCCCTGGGATCAGGTCAAGCATGGGACTGCCTACAGGCCTAGGGCCACAGAGGCCTAGACCTCCAGACTATGCTCCCAGCTCTCCCTCTGGAGGACTGATGGGGTCCAGGCTCCTCCCACCTGGTGTGCCACCCCCCATGGCAGCCCAGACCCTGCATGTCCCCCACCGGGTTGTCCTGGATACCCAGCCTGTGGTGGCAGCGTGTGTGTGGGTGCTTGTGCAGGGGGCCCGCACCTGGCTCTCCAGGAACCGCCGGACCCGGTGCAAGTCGGGGTAGTAGTCGTTGCGGACCACGATCTGCAGCCAGCGGATGCGGATCTCGGCGTTCATCGAGTCCAACAGGGATGAGTAGCACTTGGACAGGCTCATCACCACTTCTGCGGGGCCACAGGCAGGTCAGGGCTGGGCAGGCACATCCCACCCCGGCCACCCTGGCAGCTGTAGGACCCACCCTGGGGCAGCGGGGACCCATCCAGGAGCCGGTCCAGAAACAGCGCTGTCTGGAAGGTCCTCCACTTAGAGATGTCGATGGCACTAGCTGAGGCGGCTGCCTGGTCTAGAGGCTCCGCGGTCCACAGCTGGAAAAGGGCCTCCACGGGCCGGGTCAGGCTGGATCCCTGAGACAGGTCCGGCTCGGCCAGTGGGGGGCCCGTGGCATTGAGCCAGCGCTCGAACTCCAGCCCTACAGGGGAGAGAGCGTCCTGGGGTCCCTCTGGGTGTGACTGTCCCAAGGCCTGGGAGATAACATCCTGGGGTCCCCACCCAAGCCAAGAGACCCCAGACGCTGAGGGTGTCCCTGGGTGTGGCTGTCCCAGGGCCTGGGAGCCCCAGGAAGAGGCAGCTAGGGCAGGCTGGAGTCAGCTCTGGCACCTGCCACATTGAGCCACAGGAGTGGCCTCTGTGAAGGAGCATGAGGGGGTTGTGCAGAAGAATCAGGTTGGTGAATAAGGTACCCCTGTCCCTCCATGCCTCTCATGGATACCAAACAGTGAGGCACTTTAAACCCAACCTTGGCACCGGGGGTGTGGTGGAGGGCGGTGATGGCAGGAGTTGGTGTGTATGGGGGGTGGTCTGCACCATATGGGGGCTGGCCAGCAGCCAGCTGATAAACGGACAGTCTGCTCTAAAGTCCTGGGCCACTCTGGGGGCAGATGCTGCCCCCCCCCAAAAAAAACTCTTGGTGTACTTATTAACCTTCCAGAGCAGAGCCACCTTGTCCAGACCACCAGCCACACCTCGTTGCTCTCCAGCAAATCTTGGCCTCTCCCTAGATGTCAGACCCCAGTCTCTGCTTGGCCCCCAGCCCTTGGAGCCCCAGAGACATCTTTATGGGCATCACACAGGTGGGCCAGGCCTCAGACAGCTCCAACGCAAACCTCCCTCTGCCCAAGCAACCATACCCCAAGCCCTTTGCACATACTGCCTAACTTAGTCTACTTGACCTAAGTGGTGCCTCCTCAGGGAAGCCTCCTGGTCCCCACCAGGATAGGAAGCACAGGCTCCTCTCCGCACCCATGGTGTCCCAGTGTGAGGCTCACACCATCTGGCTGAAGGAGGGACAGCTGAACCCAAGGGGCCTTTCCCTAGGCAGAAGCGGCAGCCCGTGCAGTAAATCTCCCTGCCATTCTCATATCCCCTTTGCTCCCCCGGTGGGCTGAGGGCCAGCTGGCCACAGACACAGGGCAGGCAGTGGGCCTCACCTGCCCGGCAGTCCACGCTTTGCTCCTTCAGCTCTGGAAAGAAGCTCAGGAAGGAGTCCAGCAGGTCCTGAGCTACCACGCTGGTGAACTTGTACTTCTCCACGTAGGCCTACACAGGTGGAGCAGGGCTCAGCAGGCCTGGGGGCTGGGCACACCATCCCCCACCAGAGCAGGGTGGGCACAGAGGCACTGTGTGGCCGTATGGGCCTGGCCAAGTGGCTGAAACAGGGAGAGAGCTGGAGGGAGGAGGTGGTGTCCTGCCCTGCTGCACCCAGGACAGGAGGCAGCCCTGGGAGGTAGGGAGGAGCTCGGGGTGGGCAGAGGGCAGGGCCTGTCCCGGGGAGAGCGCTGCTTACCCGGAGAAAGTCATCGAAGCGCTGGGGGTCTCCGCAGAGCTGGGACAGGTAATACACGAAGCAGTAGCCCTTCTCATAAGTAAACAGGTTCATCAGGTGGCTGGGGTTCACCCCTGCAAGAGGAACACCCATGGGTCTGGGCAGTGTCCCTACCCCAAACAGGTCTCCCGGGATAGGGAGGGGGACCTGGGGGGGGGGTGTCACGTGCTGTGGAGCTGGAAGGGCTGAAGGCCCTCACGTACCTAGATGCCCAGGAGTGCAGTAGGGGGGCCTGCCCTGCCCGGGGAGCCTTGGCAGAACCCGAGGGTCCACATGACATGGTGGCCAGTGCTCAGAGCCCAGGAGAGAGGGTAGCAGGCTGGGGGAGCCTAGGGGAGGCCTTCCTAGGGCTGGGGGCACCTGGCCTGGCCTTGGCAGGGATTCAGCCAGAGACACTCTGGCCAGAGGATGCAAGGGGTGGCAGGGTAAAACCCTGCAGGGTGATGTCTGCAGGGCCTGGGGCGAGGCCTGGTGGGAGTGGGTACCTGGCTCCAGCTTGACCTGCAGCTTGCTCACTGGACTGTCCTCCCCAAGGAGTTTCATCTGCCTATGTAGGGCATCCAGGCGGAAGGCCGTCTCCAGACAGGTGAAGGCAGCCCCTGGACGGGGGCAGGGGGACAGTGCAGGCAGCCTGAGCACCTGGGCAAGTTTGAGGCTACTTGCCCCAGCAGCTCCCCACTCTGAGCCCCATGGAGCAGACCCAAGGCCACTGTGCTGGACACACACATGCTGGGGGACAGGCTGGGCTCCCAGCCCCTTGGTGGCACCAGCCTCCTGCTACCCACTCCCCCCGCCCCCCACCCCACCGCCCAGGGCCGGTCACAGGCAGTACCGTAGGTCTCGGTGGTGATACGACGCTGGGCGTAGGTGGCCAGGCCCTCGCTCAACCACATCTCCTCCCACGTGGCATTGGTGACGGCATTGCCGAACCAGCTGTGGGCCACCTCGTGGATGACATCAATGACCAGGAACTCGTCACTCTCCAGGATGGAGGAGATGATGAAGGTGAGGCAGGGGTTCTCCATAGCCACGATGGGGAAGGAGGGGGGTAGGAAGACAATGTCGTACCTGCTCGGGGTGGGAGGGTGGGCAGATGACCCGAGACCGCTGTGGGCCTGGGTGGTACGTGGCTCTTCCTCCCCAGTAGGCCCCCGTTCACCCCTTGGGAGGGCGGGACTTGCCCTCTGCCTCCCAGGGACATACCTGCCCCACAGGTACGGCCCGTACAGCCGCTCGGCTGCGCTCAGCCACTGCTCCACTGCACCCGACAGCTTGCTGGTGGCCGTGGGCAGGAGGCACGGCTCGGCCCACACCCGGCTCCTAACACAGGGCGGAGAGGGCGGGCAGAGGCTGACCGGCCCCCCAAACCAGCTCCCCGACCAGGCCTCCCCTTCTATGAGCCCAAATGCTCTGCCTCACTCGAGGGCTATCCCCCCACCGCAGGCCCTTCCCATGGCAATGGCCAAGCCACATGCTGACTCGAGGGCTGGGATTCGGCCATCACTGACTTGAAAAAACCCGCCCAGGCTGGAGGGTGTGTGGGGCTGTGGTGGGCTCTGGCAGGGGGACAGGCTTGAGGGGGGTCCTGAGCCCCCAGCTTCTGGGTTGGGGATGGGCAGGTGCGAGGGGCCTGGCAGAGATGGGCTCTGGCTGAGGCAAGACAAGGCGGGGGGTGGGGCTGGTCCCCACGCTGCGGGGTCCCCCCGGGGCAGCCACAGATGCAGGACCCGTGCCCTGCCTGTGGCAGGACTTCCCCAGAGCCTGGGCTCCCCTGGCGGCAGCCACCGCAGGAAGCGAGCAGCAGTGGCCCTACCTGGGCCCGATGTCTGCAGGCTGGAGGTCCCCGGCCACGAGGGCCACGAGGTAGGCGGGCACGGGGTGCTCCATGTGGAAGCGGTAGACGCCCTCCTCCTCCACGTAGGTGCTCTGCGTGGCGCTCATCAGCACCTGCACCCCCGACGGGGCCTGCATGCGAGGAGCCCCCACCCATCAGGGCACCCTGCGTCCTGGATGGGGAACCCCATGCTCTGGTGGAAAACCCTACAACCCGGGCCAGGGAACCCCAGATCACAACTAGGAACCCCACATCCTCCAACAGGGCATGCCCTATCCAGGACAGGCAATCCCATGCCCCCTGTCAGGGTGACCTATGGCAACTGCACACCCCAGGTCAGGAAACCCCATATCCATTGCAGGGAGCCCCACATCCCCAACGGGGAGCCCCGCGACCTGGGCTGGACAGCCACATCCCCGTCAGGGCACCTCTCATCACAAAGAGCCCCCATGCTCTGCTGGCAACCCCTCTCCGTCTGCCCCCTCCCACACTGGGCTCCTTCCTGGAGGGTGGTGAGGAGGCAGGCCAGGCCGGGGGATGCTGACCTTGACAACGGCAGAGTAGGTGCACTTGACGGCGGGTGTGTCGAAGCAGGGGAAGAAGGAGCGGTTGCACACCGAGTGGCCCTGGGTGAAGACGAAGGGCTTGGCGTTGCCATAGGTCAGCTCAGGGTCCAGCCACCAGATCTGCAGGCAGGCGGTGGGCAGGCCATCAGCCGGGGCCACCCTCCCCACCACAGCGAGGCACGACCCTTTCCCATGGAAAGGGTCACATGGGGATGCCAGGACCCCCCCTGCCAACCATGCCTCACTCCAGGAAGCTGGGCAAGTTTCCTGGAAAGAGCAGGGCCTTATGAACGGCCCCAAACCTGTGGTCCTGCTCAGGCTTCTTGGCCCAGAGCCTCTGAGGGCAGCAGATGGAGAGGAAGACAGCGAGGGCCCGGGAAGAGATGGCCTGCTTGGGATCCTCCAGGGCCAACAGCCGCTCGCGGTCACCGTCGCCTACCCAGCCCTTAGTGGACCCAGAACGTGGCCCAGCAGGAGACTGGGCACCCAGGAGCCAGCCTAGGGGGTCTCCTGGCCCCAGCCCCTGGTCCAAGTTTCCAAAGGGAAACTGAAGCAGTGTCAAAGACTCAAGTCCAAGTTCTTACAGGCCGGCAGCCAAGGAAAGGAAGCTGAGAACGTGAACATGGGAGAAACCGGTGCTTCCTGATGACCCCACATACCGGAAGGGAGCTTCTGCGCCCAGGGCCACCCCCGAGCATGGGGCCAGGCACTTGGAAAGGATGGTCCGGGCAGGCCAGGAGTGGCTATGGAAGGGCTGCTGGGGCCTATGTATGGCCCCCTGACTCTGTTCTCCCCACATTCCCCTCTGTTGGCATGTGATCACTGGAGCAAACTAGATTGTTCCTTGTCTGCTCCAGTGACCAAGCACACAAGCCTCCACCCAGGAACCACCCCCCACCCAGCCTCTGCAAGTGATGAGCCCATGGAATCCATGGCTGTGGGCTCCCCCGCAGTGGTTCATGCTGAGATCGCAGGAGCGGTGGACCACCAAACCCAGGAGGGGCCGCCACCCCCTCCCTTGAACCACCACCACAGACCACGGACCCAGGTGGATTTCCAGACCCGGCAGGGCTGCCTATCTGGTTCCGGCCAGACTCCTGGCCAATGTTCACCAGTTTCTTTTGGAAACTTCCTTTTGGCTGCTACATCTCTGTCCCCTCACTTCGGGAAGCCGGCAGTTGTATGTTCTTTTCTGCTGACCCCCCAACCCCCACCCCAGGCTGCCCCATTTTCGCAGGCGGCCTGTCTGGGGAGCCTGTTTGTAACTGCAGAGTCCTGGGCCCCGCCCCAGAACTGCCAGGGGCCAGCATCCAGGAATCTGCGTTAAGGAGACACTGCAGCATACTGGGGATAGGTGCCCACAGTCCCCCAGACCCCTCTCCCACCACAGCCTCCGCTCCCACTGACCCCTCCCTTCCTTGGGGCTATCCACAGTCTGCGCCCAGCTCAGGCTCTCTGTTCCCACCACCAGCATCCACTTCTCAGCCCAGCCAGAGGGCCCAGCCAGCACTGCTCTCTCCTTAGCCTAGCTGAGACCAACGGGGGCCACAGTCCTCCCTGGGAGTTGGGGGCTGGCGCAGACTCCCAGGCAGGCAAGGTGAGGTGAGCCGCCAAATTCTTTCAGGATGCAGGGGCCAAGGGGCTGGTGAAGGGGGAGGCTGCTGACTCTGGTCGCCACAGGGCAGGAAGAAAGCTGTTCTTGCTGGGGTGGGGGCAGGGTATGGTGTTCGGGAATGAGATGCAAGAAACAAACTGCCTCTGGAGGGGTGGGTCCCCACTCCCAGGAAGCTGCAGCCTCGCCTGGCACAGGGACAGGTTTAGGGATCTAGGCCTGAGTCCTAGAACAAGCTAGGGAGAGGAAGAGCCTGAGCCTTGAGGTGTTCCTGCAGGATGGTGGGGGCCCGGGGTCAGAGGCCAGAGCCTCCATCCTCTGCAAGTGACCCAGCTGGCAGGCCACGCCCCTAGTCCCCATGCCCAGAGCTGCACCATCTGTGGGGACCATGATGCCCCTCTCTGCTCCAGTCACCCACAGATGACGGCTGCTCTCACTGGCCTGCCCCGATCTCCAGCAGCCTGGCGTGGGTCCCGGCCCCACCGTTCTGCTGGTCATGGTCTTGAGTGGACCAGACGCAAAGACTGCAAGCTCCCAGATTGAGCTCAGGGAGAAGCACGTCTCTGTGTTCTCACTGCCATGCAGGAGACACATCTGCCACCCATCAGAGCCCCAGATTACCCGAGCAGGCGGCAGGGGCCAACCAAGCAGGCCAGCAAACTGGCACACTCGGGGGAGCTCAGGGCAGGCACTGTGGTGGTGGGGCCTGCTGAGGGTTCCAGGGAATCACACAGGAAGCCCACAGGTGTGCGTCTCGTCTGAACTCTTCCCATCCGGATGTCACCTTGGTGGCTCCTGGCCAGATGCCACCACCCCACCTGTCCCTTTGCATGCTACAGACAGTGACAGATGGAACCCCCAGGGCCTCCCAGAGCTGCGTGCTCGCTGTATCCGTGGGGGGAGAGCGGTGTCGCATGTGTGCTGTCCACATGGGAACCCAGGCAGGCTCCATGCTACAGGAGTGAAAGGGCCTGCTCCGTCGTAAGGGCCTCATTGCAGCAGACCTGAGGCACCCGGGCTTTCTGGCAGAGCCTCTGGGTGCTGGGCGCCCAAAGCCCTGCAGAGCCCATGTGCCTGTCTGCGGGGACACCCGGCTGCAGCCCCTGCCGGTCCTCATGCACAAGGCCCAAGGCACAGAGCCAAGCCGGACCCTGTGTGGCTTTGGCAGCTCAGTCTCTCATGCTACCTCCAGAGAGCTGATCAGCTGCCCTCGGGTGCTCTGAAGACCTAGGTCACACGGAGGCCCTTGTACGTCCAGGCTCCGGCAGACATCTGGACTGGCTTGAACCCACTGGAAGCTGTCCTCGTCCCCGGGCAGGGAAGACCCCAGCACTACTGAAAGGAGAGGTCTCCCTGGGTGGCATGCTGTCCCTTGCCCCCCCTCCACTGGGCCAGCACCAGGACTCTCGCTGTTTCTAAGGCTCCTAAAAACTCCCCAGGAAATCCGCTGGAAATCACTGTGGGCACCTGTACAGGACTCCGGAGCCAGGTGGAGGGGTGCCAGGCCGGAGGACGCAGGCTCCCTGGGACCGGGCTGGCCCCGCCCTCTCTGCAGGTGCCCCAGGGGCAGACCACCGGTTAGGGCCCCCTTGGAAGGCTGCGCGGGGAGAGGCCGCCTGGAGACCACCCTGAGCCCCGGACCCGCGGACTCACGGCCGGGGCGTCCGTCGAGGTGTAGCGCAGGATGACTTGGAAGGGCTGGTGCGCCTGCAGCTCGGGCGGCAGCGTGACAGTGAGCGAGGAGCCATAGTCGGTGAACGGGTCCACCCTGAAGGCCAGCGGGCAGCAGGCGGGCTCGGCGCCGGGCGCCTCGGGGAAGGCGGGCAGCGGCGGCGGCGGCGCGGGCCCGGGCCCAGCGGCCGCGAACGCGAAGGCGCAGGGGGGCTCGGCGGCGGCGGCGGCGGGGGCGCGGCGGAAGGCGGCCGAGTGCAGGCGCAAGGCCGGGTGCGCGTCGAGCACGAGCGCGCGGGGCGCGGGCCGCAGCGCGCACAGCTCGAGCACCAGGCAGCCGGCCAGCTCGCGCGCCTCGGGCCGCAGCTCCAGGCCCAGCTGCAGGTGGCGGAGGCGGAAGAGCTGCGCGCTGGAGGCCGAGGCCACGTCCAGGGCGGGCGGCGGCTCCGGCGGCGGGCGGGCCGGCGCGGCCTCGGCGCCGGGCGCCTTGCAGCAGCAGCACTGCGCCGCCATAGCCGGCCGCGCTAGGTGAAATCCATGGGCGGCGGCCGCGCCGGGCCGCGGACAGCGGGCAAGGGGCGCCGGGCGGCGGCGGTGGCGGCGGCGGGGCGCGGGCACAACAGGAAGTCGCGCCGGGAGCCGCCCGGCCCGGCCCCGTGCCGTGCGCCGCCCCGCTCGGGCTCCGCTCGGCCGCCGCCGGGGGCGCTGTGCGCCGGGCCGGGCCGGGGGAGCCGGGAACGCGGAGCGCACGGGACCGGGGCGGGGGCGGGGGAGTCGTGCTCGGGGGACCCGAGGTCCGGGGCACTCTGCTTGGCGGCAGGGCCGGGGAGTGGGGAGCGGGAGGCGCCGTGCGTGGGAAACCTGGGAGCGGGGGACGGCATGTGCCGGTGCGCGGGCCATGTGGGGGGTTCGCCGGGCTGGGAGCCGGGGGAGCTGTGTGCGGGGCACCGGGGGCAAAGTGCGCGGGGCCGGCCAGCAGACCGGGGGTCCTGGGCGCGGGTGCCGGTGTGTTGTGTTCTGGAGGACCAGGGCGCACAGGGTCCTGGGGGCACCGGCTGCCCAAGCGGCCTCCCAAGCCCTGTGCTCTTCTGCCCGGACTCCTCAGGGTTGCTGCGGGCCGGTTCCTGGGGGCTACGGCTGCCTAGTGCAGTCTCTGCTTCTTCAAAGCCAGGATGTGCATACATGCGCCCCCCAACCCCTCCCCATGAGACCAGTGGTCTGTGTTGTGGCCCATGCTGGAGCTTGGGGGCCTTAGGGCTGTGCTATCTGATAAGGTGGTTCTAGCCACGTGTGGCTGTTTAGATTGAAATGAAATACAATTATTTTAGTTCCTCCCTGGCATAGCCATGTTTCAATGTCTCTATGCGTGTGGATACTGGCCAGTGGCAACTGTGTTGGTCCCAGTGGATATCCATCTTCACAGAAAATGCTGCAGGGCCCTGGAGGCCCCCCTGTGGAGCAGGTGAGTGCTGGGGCCTTAGCAGGATCCACCCTGCTCCCCATCCCACTTTGCAGGGTCCTGTCCAGAGACCGGGGCCCAGAGGAGAGGGCTACACACCAGGGAGGCCTCCACCTGAAGCCATGGAACGAGAGGGGCCACCAAGATGGTACTGTTACCATGATGGAAGAATTCAGATCTTCGGGGAAAAGGGGCTCTGGGGCCTGGAAGGGCATCCAGGAGCCTCACACACCGCTCTCCTCTGCTCATCCCGGAGTAGCATTTAATCCTTCTGGACTCTGTTTCTGCCTATAACCCATGTGGTGGCGCCTGCCTTCCGCCCTGGGAGCAGAGGAGGGGTGGAAGCGATGGTTGGTGGGAGGGAGGACCATGTCCACCGGTGAGGAGTACTTGCACTGAAGCATTGCTTTAATTTTCCCATGCATCCTTAGCTGGGGTAACACAACCTCAGACTCCCGAGGAACCCAGGGCTCCTGGAGTCATCTGGAAGAGGAGGTCAGCTCTATATCTAAGACTCAAAAGAGGAGAGAGCTGGGGTCTGATTGGTCCTAAGTTCACATGGCCCAGCACCTGCCCACGTGGCACGGTCCTGAGGCACTGGGCAGAGGGTTTTAGATTATACTCCCAGATTTAGGAGCTTCTCTGAGCCCCTTCCCCAGGCCAGATGGCTGGGGCTGGGGGAGTATCAGGACTACACGTAGGTACCCAGATGAGCCTGCCCTCGTCCCCTCAGTCAGGTTGACCAACAACCGGTGCCCTCAGAAGCCATCAGGGGCTTCCTGTCTTCCCAGTTCCCTGGACTTGGAGAAGCAGGGGTTACCTCTCATCCCTTCTCTGCTGGAGGGCCCTGCGTATCTCCCCAAGGTCAACTCTGCACACAGGACGGGTGGAGTGGGGCAGCCTTGCTGGTCCACAGCTGTTACCCCCCTTCTCCTGGGGTGGGGATGCCTGCCACCCATTTGTGAAAGGAACCCAAACAAGGCAGTTTTAGAGCAAACAAAGCTGTTTTGTGGGACTGAAGTCAGCCCACTGAGGCACCTTGTGAACTGTGAGGCCCACAGGTGGAGGGGTGTGGTTGTCCTCAGTCTCCACCCTGTCTCTGTCCTGCAGGGGACAGTGCCTTCAACACAGCCCCGAGACCCTTCCCTGTAGCCAGTCTGTTCCCCTGCAGCAGGAGGCAGCATTGCACTCCAGCCTTATGGAAAGCCACTGTCTAGGGGAGGGAGGTTGGGAGCTGCTGCAATGCACTTCTCCCCTCTTCCCACCCCGACCTGACCCAGGGAGACGAAGGCGGAATCAGGGCTATCAGACGCTGGGGTTTCTCCCACGGAAACTGTCTTCTGGTGATCAAATCCTGGCTGGCTTGGGTGGGCTGAAGCAGTCAACACTGCCTACACCCAGCCTTCCCATAGTGCTCATGGACTGGCACCCCCCTCCAGGGGCACTGTGCCCCTGAGGGGGCAGGTCCCTGGCCTCACCTGCTGGGAGGCGGACGTGCAGGCAGGCAGAGGTCCTCAGGAGAATGGGGCCTCTGGTGAGAGCATCTCAAACAGAACCAGTGGGTAAAACACTGATGCAGCCCACAGATGTCTTTCAACCTGGCCCAGCACTGTCGCCCTTGCACCATTACCCAGAGCCACATCAGCCAGCCAGCGGTGGGAGGGTGTCCCAGCAAAGATGCTGTGAGCATGCTGGATTAAAAACTTGGACTCAGGTCCTGGGAAACTGCTCGGCTCACCTTTAAGCCACCATAGCCTTGCCTGCCAAGTGGAGACAGTGATGGCAGCTTCCTTATGGAAGGGGTTGGCGGCAAGGCGATGTGAGCACTGAGGGGCCTGGAGAGTGAGGCGGCCGGCAAGTCCTGTAGAAGGTGGTAGAAGGTGGCTTGGCCGAGGTGAGCTGCAAAGGGGTCATGACAGGAGCAGCATGCGGGGGCGGGAGCTGGTGACTGGTGACACTGCGAGGACATTGTAGGCTGTTGGCCTACAATGTGTGGTATATGCTTGCAGCCAGGGACCAACAGAGGGTGTCATTCCTGCCACAGTCAGGACCCAGGTGCAGATCTAACAGCAGGGAGAGGGGCCCCCTTTCACAGCCATCCTAGTGTCTTACTCACAAGCTGTGAGCTTCCTATCCCCGTGACTTTGGGCTCTGCTGGGTCTGAGGTTTTGTTCCCAGCTACAACGCTTCTCACCAGGAACACAGGTGTCCCCCAAGATGGCAGGCTGAGACACCACCTGGCCATTCCGGGCTCTTCAGGCCACGGAGGCAACATGCACATCAGGGACTGCTGGACTGGGAGCACTGACTGGTCCTGATTTGAAGGAGCAAGAGGGCTGGGGCCAGGAGGAGTGTGCTGAGCTTGGGACGTTCTCCCGATGCCTCCCATCCTCCCCGCTGAGGACAACGTGAGGGAAGCCACAGCCCCAGGCAGGGCCAACCAGGGCCCTTTGGAATGGAGCCTCGAGTTACCTCACCAGGAAAGACCAGCACCAGTGAGATGCAGGCTAAGGAGAACGTAACATGAGTAGTGGGGATGGGAAACAATAAACACTAATTACGATATTTTATTAATTACCTTGATGTGTATAGAGAGTCATATTAACCAGGGGCTGTATTATCTGTAATTAACATTGTAACCCAGTTTCCCTCCCTCCCACCTCATTTAAGGGTGTTGATGGTGATTACTTTTCTAGGACAGCCTGTAGACCCCAGGATGCAGGTGAGATGTGTTTGAAGCCACAGGCTCAGATGCACAGGTGGTGAGTGCAACTGTGACATGAGGCCAGGGCTCAGTGCTGTTGTGGAAGCTGTGAGGTCAGTATGGCTGAAGGCGGGCACAGGTGCTGGGCTGTCCCCGGGGAGACTCACATCCTGGCTTGTGTTGCAGCATTTCCAGGCCTGGGTCCCATGCTGGATTCTGATGGGACCAGGTGAGGTTTGGGACAAGCCCTATGGCTCCAACAGGTGGCAGGCACAGGCTTTGCCAGCAGAGCTGGTGTCCTCCCGGGAGTTGCCACATCAGAGTGACAGGCAACCAGGACTGGGGAGGGGGAAGGGGTCTCCATGACTCCTCTACTTTCCTACCTCCTGACCTTGGCTCCCTGGCCTTGCTCTGTGTATTAAATACCTTTCTGCCTAAAATTCCTCACGTGGTTTTGATTTTCCTGACCCAAGCCTGTCTGGTAAACCTACTGACCGAGGAAGGGACGCTTCCAGTCCCCTCTTCAGGGGACACAATCCCGCAGTACTGTCAAACGGGCTCGAGCTGCATTTCAGGAAGAAGCAGAAAATGAAAAATCTGTGCCACAGGAAGGAGGAGGACAAAGACCCCCTCTGGTCGGCGCTTCAACTACCTCCAATTCCATGCGCCTCGCACTCGGGGCTGGCTCCTTTCCAGGGACTGAAGGGCTAGGGCTCATTCTGGAGCTCATCTCCTCCCGTTCCGGAGCACGGTCCCGAGGGCTCCATGGACAGGCAGGGAAGGGACTGCAGAGCCTCCTCGTACTTCTGCAGCTGAGTCCAGAAACCCGGATTGGGCTCGGCCACTGGGCGGGCGCTCTTCACCGCCTGGGTACGAGAGGCAGAAGTTGAACGCAGCGCCACAAGGTCCTCCGCGCCCCTACCCCCAGCAGGCACGCCCCACCTGGACGCCCCCCGCCAACCTGGGAGGCCAGGCCGATATGGGAGGCCGGTCCCACCTGGACGGCCGGCCCCACCTGGGAGGCCCGTCCCACCTGGAAGGCCCCCGCCAGGCTGAGGCCGCGGTGCCGCATGAGGTAAGCGGTGCAGACTGCGGCCGAGCGGCTGCGGCCGTTCTTGCAGTAGACCAGGCAGGCGCCGCCAGCGCGCACCGCGGCCTCCATGGCGGCGCAGGTGGGCTCCAGGTGAGCCAGCAGGTCCTCGGCCGGGTCGTCGAACACGGGCACGCGCAGCTCGGCCACGCCGGGCGCGCACGGGCCGGGCTGCTGGCGCGAAACGTTGACGCACAGGGTGACTCCCGCGCGCGCCAGCAGCTCCGGCGCGGCCGCGGCGCGTGCAGTCCCGAGGAACAGCGAGGGGGCGATGCGCACGAACGGCGGCGGCGCGGGCGAGGCCACCCCGGGGACCTCGCAGCGGCCGGCTGGTCCCCGGTCCATAACCCGCGCCCGGATCGCGGCACGGGTTTAGGCGTTCGGGCGGCCCGTGGGGCACCCCCGGGGTCCTAAAGGCTTCTGAGGGTCCCACCCGCAGGGCCCTGGCGGCCTCCGCATTGGCCGGGCAGGGCGGGCTCGTCTTCTGATTGGCTGCATGTGGGGGTGGTAGCAATTGGCTGGGCTCATGGGCGGGCGGGCCACTGCGATTGGCTGCAGCATGGCGGGCGGGGCCGGAACGTGGGGATGAATGGGCGGTTCCTGGGGGAAGCGGAGGCCGGGGAGCTGCAGTCCCGCGCGGGAGCGCGGCGTTCTCTAAGGCTTGCTGGGCTGGGCAGGCCGCGGCCGGGGCTGACCTGCAGGGCTGGGCTTTTAGAGCTGCAGTGCCTGACCCTGCTCCCGGGGTTGAGCGTTGGGCGTTGGGGGTAGGGGTTGGCTCACATACGTGGGCACCTGTCCTGGAGCGGTCCGGCCGTGGAGGGGCGGGCAGCAGGACCCCAGCTGAGCTCGGGGAGGTGGGCTTCTCCTCCAGCTACCGTGCGGAGCACAGGGGGTCCTGTCCGGTACCCTCCGTATCGTTTGGTTGGTAGGCTGCCTGGCTTCGCTTTCCTCTTAGGACCTAATAATTGTAATGCAGGTTGAGGTGCCTTTTAGCACAGTTTTATGTTTGTTCCCTTTTCTCTGCTTCCTAATTGCCCTTTGTAATTTCTGCATTTTGTTTTCCCTTTTATTGTAAAACAGTTCATATGAAATGAAACTGTTTGCTGTTAAATTTTCATCATTTCTTCAAATACCAAGGTTTTTATTTTTCTTAATTTTTGGTTCATCACTCTAACTTTTAAAGACTAACATTTAGGGGCTCCTGGGTGGCTCAGTGGTTTGTTGTCTGCTTTCAGCTCAGGTCAGGATCTCCAGGTCCTGGAGTCGAGCACCGAACTGACTTCCTGCTCAACCAGGAGTCTCCTTTCTCTCCCTCTGCCAGACACCACTGCCCCCCGCTGCTTGTGCGTGGTCTTTCAAATAAATTTTAAAAAACCACATCATTTAGGGGCTCCTGGGTGGCTCAGTGGGTTAAGCCTCTGCCTTCGGCTCAGGTCGTGATCTCAAGGTCCTGGGATCGAGCCGGCATGGGGCTCTCTGCTCGGTGGGGAGCCTGCTTCCTCCTCTCTCTCTGCCTGCCTCTCTGCCTACTTGTGCCTACTGTCTGTCAAATAAATAAAATCTTAAAAAATATATATTTAAAAAACCCCACATCATTTAATGTTGACATGAGTAAGAAGACTTATTCAGGTTTTTCTGATGGCTGGTGTCATTCAGGGATGTCTTTCCCGAATTGGTTTCAGTGAAAGTAGCTGTCTTGCAACCCTGTATACAATGATATTGCACTTTATTTTATTCTAATAGTAAACTTTTTTTCTGATTCATCTGTAACAAAGCATCACAAACTCGGTAGCTTAAAACAAGAGAAGTTTATTTTTCCCTTAGTGTTAGGGTTTTCCAAATCTCCCTCTTCTTATCAGGACACTTAGTCATTTACTTCAAGACACATCCTAATCCAGTATGACCTCTTGGATTATTTGCAAATACTCTATTTCCATATATGGTCATTCACGGGTACCAGGGTTTATGATTTAAGCTTCATGTTTTGGGGGATGCCATTCAACCTGCAACAGATGGTATGGTTTACCAAGTTTGTAGGACTTTACCATCTTTCTTTCTTAGATTCTGTTTATTTGACAGAGAGAGACAGCGAGAAGGGGGAGTGGGAGAGGGGGAAACAGGCTTCCCACTGAGCAGGGAGCCTGAAGTGGGGCTTGATTCCAGGACCGCTTAACAGACTGAGCCACACAGGCGTCCCTCTTTCTCTTTCCATAGCAAAGGAATTTTATTTTATTTTTAAAGATTTTATTTTAGAGAGAAAGAGCAGGAATGGGGGGAGGACTAGGGGAAGAAGCAGGCTCTGCACTGAACAGAGCCCCATGTGGGGGACTCTCGATTCTACCATCCTGAGATCCTGACCTGAGCGGAAATCAAGAATCAAAGACACTTAACCCACCGAGCCTTCTAGGGGGCCCCCAAAGGAATTTTAAAGACAGTCTAATTTGTGCTTTAAATTCCCAAATCCGCAATTGGAGGGAGTGTGGCAGAGAGATGAGACCTCAGGAGGAAAGATAAGAGGTAAAGAGAGAGGGGATCCAGGAACCAAGGTAGGTATGAAAGAAGAGGTGTATTGGGAGGTAGAGGGCTGGAGGAAGCACCCCAGAACCCTAGCCAGAATCTAGCCACTGGGAAGGGACTGGGCATGGGCTTTGCGTATCCCTTTCCCCTTGCAGCCTGGGCTGAAGACTCCAGGCCCCGCGCCTGAAGAGAGCCCCACCCCTCTCAAAGCCTCCAATGGCTTCAGTTGCAGAAAGGCCTTGAGCAGTTTCCCACTGCTGCGCCTCTGCGCTTCCTAGCCGGATTCCCTGCACTGCGCTCTCTGGAGAGCTCCCGCGCCGCCTCTGAGACCCTATCCAGGACTCGTCCCTCCGCAGTCTTCTCCAGTGACGCCTGGGTCGCTCTGTCGCAGCAGCGGACAGCTCCCGCTCCGTGTCTGCTACAGACTTGCACGGAATCGACGAAAATCGGCTTTGGAGTCCGGCAGAGCTCCATCAGACCTTGGCTCTGCCGCGTGCGGGCACGCGGCGCTGGGCAAGCGAATCTCCCTGTGCCTCGGTTTACTCCGGTGTTCCACACGCACAGTCCCCGTGCTCTGTTCCCGGAGGCGTTGGAGCTTTTAGCGCTAACCCCCGGGGGACGCCCTGTCCCACAGCTTGCTCCCCGTGCTCTGCTGGACGTGGACGTCGGGGTCCGCGGTGGAGACTTGGCCGGCCAAGCGCGGGGGCGTGGCGGGCTCAGCGGGGGCGCGCGCTCGGGGGCCCTGTGAAGTCACAGAGGGACGCCCCTGGGCGGGGCCTGGGCGGGCCGGGCGCGGGGATTGGCGGAGGCCGAGAAGCGGTCTCCAGGGAAACCCGACGCTCTGGGCTGAGGGGCGCGGCGCGGGGCTGCTCTGAGCTGGCGGTTCTGGGCGGACCCGAACGCTGGGTGCGAGCTCTCCGAGCCTCGGTGCGGCCCCGCGGCAGGGTTGCGGTCGGGATCCCGGCGGGAGCGCGGGGAGCTCTGTGTCCCGGAGCTCGTGGGGGGCGGCGGTGGAGGCCAGTGCCGGGGACCCGACGCCCCCTAGGACTGGCCCTCTGAACCCCGGCCCGGGGCAGGCAGGCGATTTGGGAGCCGGCGGGCTTGAGAGACTGTGAGTGTGAGGTCGAGCGAGGGCCGCGTCCCTGCACTTGTTGGCCCATCCTCGAGGGCTGGCTCCAGAGGCCCGTGGGGGAAGGGCGCCCGCTGTTTTTGGCCCCTCTGGGGCCATTAGCAGGCATAATACTGAGCCCAACACAGGACCCTAAGAGGTCATGGGAGGGTGGCTCCAACCGCCCTTAATGTGGTTCCCGCCCCACGGGAGGGACCGGGACCCCCTAGGGGCGCTGGCGAAGGTTTCTCCCGGAGTTTCCAGTTGGATGGGGAATCGAGGTTAGGGGGAGGGGGCTTTGTTTCTCTGAGGCGGATGGAGCTGTGGGCCAGTCCCTGGACGTCACCAGGAGCCCTGAGGGTGAATGTGGGTCTGTGGCTTTGCTTCCAGGTTCAAAGACGAGAGGCATGGAGAATAGTTATTCCTCAGCCTTCTATTTCGAAATCCCAGATGTTAACATCTATGAAAATCAGCCAGTCGGGAGGGACATCGGGCCTGCTGCCACCCAGGACCAGGGGACCCTGGAGAGGTCCAGGACAATGGAGATGCTCTTTACCAAAAGGTGCGGGGTGGGGTGGGGGGTCCCACAGGGGGGTCTCAGCCTGACCCTGGGGACCACTTAGCTGGGATCCAGCATTGGGGCAGGTGTTAAAAACCGCTAAAAGTTATTTTGCTCCTCAAAAACTCCTCTCTGGAGAGATAGAAAAACCTCAACGTTGTATCAGCAACCACTGAGGAAAATTACAACAGTGGGTAAGGAGCCCCCTGCCTGATGTCTGCACACTTCTCCTAGCTCGCCCACTCTGCCTTTCTTTGTCACCTCCTCATGGCCTTAGGAACATCGGCTTTATACTGTGGCCTTCCCAAGTTCGCACAGCTTCTTCACAGTATAATAACCGTGAGAAGGTCTACTTTGGGCCAGATGCTACCCTTAGAGCCTTATCTTGGTCTCCTGTGAAACCCACCCTGTAATCCTATTGTATTTGTCCCTGGTACAGACTGAACTGTGTCTCCCTGGCTCTTCCCCAGCGCCAGAATCCATGTTAAAGGCCTCACCCCCAATGTCATGGTGACTTTCCTTTGTCAACAGAAGCCCAGCACACCCTCCCACGGATCAGCTGTCCTCCATGCTCCCCACCCAGCCCTGGATATGGGGGGAGTAGATTTTGATGAGGTCGTGGGGTGCCATGGTACAATTACTGCCCTCATAAGAAGAGGAAGAAGCTTTCCCTCTTGGCCTCACCAGGACAAAGTGAGCAGGTGCTGTCTGTGAACTAGGAAGCTGGCCTTCACCAGGAATGGAGTCTGCAGGCACCCCGGCCTCAGGGCCCCTCCAGACTGAGAAACAAATGTGTGCAGTCCAAGGCCCCCAGTCTGTGGGGCTTTGCAATAGTCTGAGCGGACTGACAGAGCCCCCCTTTTGCAGAGGAGGCAGGTTGCTGAGTCACAAGAGGGGAAGGGACCTGTCTGGTGGCAGAACTGGGTGGCTAAGCCCTTGTTCACCTTGCCAGCTGGCTGTCTCTGGGGACCCTGCTGCGGGCCTTGGAGCTGACTGGTTGTGTTAATGATGTTCCTGATTGATCTTAAAATCATTTCCATTTGTTTTTTAAAGGAACATTTCCCTTGGTTCCTATTTGTTGAATTAAGCAAGTAGGGTAGCCAAGTGGGAGGAGAAGTGGTGTAGGAGTTTGCTGGGGCTGCGACAGGCTACCACAGGCTGAGCGGCCTGAGCAAGGGAAACCTATTGTCTTTCAGTGTGGAAGCTGCAAGTCCAGGGTCAAGGAGCAGGCAGGGTGGTTTCTGTTGAGGGTGAGAGGGAGACTGAGCTCCAGGCCACTCTCCTTGGCTTGTCTTCTCCGTGTGTCTACACATCACCCTCTCTTCGTGTGCTTCTTTATGTCCGCACTTCCCCTTGGCTGAAGGATAGTAGTCACACTGGCCCAGGCCCACCCTAGACTGTCCACCTGACAGTGGCACAGGTCCGTAGACCAGAGACACCAAGACACAGCGTCTACAGAGAGCCCTTTCGACTTTAGAGGGAGGCAGAGAGGGAGGCTGTGTGTGTGATGGGGGGTAGGAGTAGGTCCTCTTTTAAGTCAGGATTTGTACTTTTAGATAGCAAGAGCAAAAAAGAAGCAACCTCACCTTGGTGCCTATTCTTGGCCCCATCCCTGCGGCTATCCATCTGTCTGTCCTATGGGTCAGCTTGCTGCTCCTCTCCTTCGTTAGGCCATTCATTGGTCCATGCAAGTCTGCCAAGTGTTCACCTCCTGCCAGGCTGCGGGCCAGCTGCTGGCTCCTGAGAGAAGCCCCTGCCAGGAGCACTCTGGGCTGGTGGAGGGCACAAGACTTGCCCCGCAAACAGGTGGAGCAGGGCGACTGTCAGCCTCCAGGTAGCAGAGCTGGGCTTGCCTCCAGGAAACTAGCAGCCATTTAGGCACGTGGGACAGACACAGTGTTGCACACTTCCTGTGTGACCTGGGGCCATCACTGCACCCCCGTACCTCAGTTTCCCTCTCTGCAGAATGGGGGTAGCAACAGCATTTGCCCTGGGGGGGGTTGTTTGGAGGAAGCACTGAGATGGGCTGTGGTTCTCGGCAGTCATTCCTCAGGCCTGTGTCAGTGTGGGTCCTCCCTCCCCTGCTCTTCACCTCCCTAGAGACATCCCGGAGGCCCTGGAGGAGGAGGAGGAGGAGTCTGAGGGTCCCTCCAGGGAGCGGGACCTGAAGGAGACCTATATCCAGCTGGTCCAAGGCGTGCAGGAGTGGCAGGATGGCTGTGTGTACCAAGGGGACTTCGGGCTGGACATGAAGCTGGGGCATGGTGAATTCTCTTGGCCCACGGGCGAGGTAACTGGCTCCCACTGCTGCTTCCCTCCCGGCCAGGCTCAGCCAGCCACTGCTGTCTCGCCTCTTCTTCTTTAACTTTCTTTCTTTTTTAAGAGAGGGAGAGAGGGAGCAAGGTGGAGGGACAAAGGGAGAGAGAGAATCTTAAGCAGACTCCATGCTCAGTGCAGAGCAGATGTGGGGTTGATCTCACAACCCTGAGAGCATGACCTGAGCTGAGATCAAGAGTCAGATGCTCAACTGACTGAGCCACGCAGGTGCCCCTGGTCTCTCCTCTTCTAAGAGGGACATGAGGTGAACTTGCCGACCATTGGCAGGAACGGTGCTAGGCTAACCTCTTTCTCACTGGAGAAGTGTCTGAAGAGAAACCTTATAGACTTCCAGGGTCCCTCTGGGGCTTTCTCCCAGGGACTGGACAGAAATCTCGCCCTATGCACACACACCCAAGTGACCAGAGGGTAAATGCCCGCCCCTTGCAGTTCTACACAGAGTGTGCAAGTTAAGATTTTTTTTTAAGTTGGGTGGACTCTGATTTGCCCCCACAAAACCATGCAAAATAGATGGGTGCTGGTGGGAGATGGACAGCCCCAGTCCAGTGCCTCTCTACTCGGCGAGTGTCCTTGTGCTGGACGGGCTCCCCAGGAACCATTACTAAGCTCATATTCAACCCTGGGGAGACTGAAAAGAGCCTCTGTTGGGTATTGGAACTGAAAAGTCCATCCCTGGGGGTCATGTTGCCCTAGGCTTGGGTAGATCCATGGATTCCAATGACCCTGTTGGGCCCCCCTCCTCATCTTCATGTGGTAGGGTCCAGAGTGACCCTCCGCCATCTGGCAAGCCCATGGGAGCTGCATCACACACTCCTGGGAGAGAGGAAAGGCCCACTCAGGGTGCTGATCTGGCTGGGGCGTGGGTCCTGTGGCCAAACCCAAGTCAGGGCTGGGGTCAAGGACAAGAGTCCTCAGGCTGGCCAGGCTTGGTACCATGTGCCTGGGGGCTGGGGTCAGTCCACCACCAACCCCTTGGGTAGTCCTCTCCATGACCAGAGGAAAGAGAAGGGACAGCAAGCCGGACAGCAAGGCTCCCCTGCGTGGCCCCAGGGGCAAGCTATGGACCCTGGCTGGGAACCCTGGAGTGGCTTTGCTTTTAAAGGCCTCCATCCTGAGCCATGCGTGCAGGCCTCTGTCTGCTCTGTGCCAGGCCCCACAGATGTCAGGGGCGTGTCTCCAGATCCCACGGCGTTCCCCCAGAGTGGTCTGTGAGCACTGTTGGACCCAGCTTGCTCCTGGTGTGGACAGAGGCTGTCAGCCATGCACCAGCAGCAGTCTGGGGGTTGGAAAGGGCTCATAATGGGCATCACATTATTTTTTTCCTCCCAAGGCCCCTGTAAAGGGGCAGGCTCGGACAGACACGCCCCTGACATCTGTGGGGCTTGGCACAGAGCAGACAGAGGCCTGCACCCATGGCTCAGGATGGAGGCCTTTAAAAGCAAAGCCACTCCAGGGTTCCCAGCCAGGGTCCATAGCTTGCCCCTGGGGCCACGCAGGGGAGCCTGAGGCTGGTGGCCTCTCCGCTGCCTGGGCCAGCCTGCTGCCTAGGAGCCCAGGAGGATGGAGCTGAGCCTGGGTCAGAGCTCCTGCGTGCAGCCGGCTCCCACCCAAACCCCATCCTGGCTGCAGCCACACCTGTGCACATTCCCTGACCTGGGCCAGGGCGGGAGGGAGGGAGTGACCGTGGCCACCAGGGCATGCACCCCCGAGCACCTGCTCTACGCGGGTAGGGGGCCAACTGTAATGGACCCTGTGCTCCCCAACTGGGAGGGGGCCTGTGGCTGGCATGGCTAGCACCACCCCCTGGGGCCGCTCTGCCACCAGCCTGGAGGGCTTCCTGGAGGGCCCTGGGGGGTGGCAAGGAGTGGCCTCTCAGGCCCGCCAGCCAGCTCGGGCTCTCTCCACAGACTTACCGCGGGCAGTGTTATCGTGACCACCGCCACGGGCTGGGCACCTACCTGTGGCCTGACGGCTCCAGTTTCACCGGCATGTTTTACCTGAGCTACCGAGAAGGCTACGGCACCATGTTCCAGAAGACCAGGCTCTTCCAGGTGAGGGGCGGGCTGTCCTTTGTGCAGGTGAGGGTCGGGGATGCCCTGTATTGGAGGGGGTATCGAGGCTGCTCTGCGTGCAGGGGAGGGGCAGGGCCACCCTTTGTGCAGGTGAGGGTCGGGGATGCCCTGTATTGGAGGGGGTATCGAGGCTGCTCTGCGTGCAGGGGAGGGGCAGGGCTACCCTTTGTGTGGGGGAGGGTTAGGGTCCTCCAGGCCACTGGATCAAAGGATAATTAGGTTCTGGGGAATTTTATTTGTGTACCAAGCTTTGTTATTTGTGAAGATGAAAACAGTACCAGGAATAAGATACAATAAGTAATAGGGCTCATGAGAAGAAGAAGAACCCAGCAAGAAGACAAGCCTCTCCCGGATCCCATTTTCCAGAGCAGGGCTGGATATCGCTGTGTGTCCTTTAGAGTCAACTTTAAATGCACCATAAATGTTTAGTTTTTATACATAAACCAGATCATCTCACGTACTGCGTCTTGAAACTTGCCAATGACATACCTTTCCTCCTCTTATGTCCTCCCAGGAAAACCCACCCACATTGGTTTACCCCTTCTCAGGTGTAGAGCCCTGTGACTAGGACTGCCATCAACACACAGGAAACTTCCGTCCCCTGACATGACCCATGCCTCTTTGGGACCATCCCTCCTCCCGCCCAGCCCTCAGCCAGTCCTCTTGCCTCTGCAAGAATGTCCTGTTAACAAAATACAATACGTAGACCTTTCACTTAGCAAAGGGCATCAGAGGTCCACCTGCGTTGCCGTGAGTCCAGAACTCGGTCCCCAGCACTGAGCGCTTGGGCAGCGCCTGGCTCAGCCACTGTTGTCCCCCCAGCCGATGGGCGCTGGGCTAGTTTCCAGCTTTGGGTGGTTGTGAATCAACCTGCTACACACATTTATGTACGGTGTCTTGTGCTAGTGTGTAGCCCCGCCCTCCAGCCCCCCATAACCCTGAGATTCAGACATATTTGCATATGTCAGCAATTCCTTTCTTTTACCAGGAAGCAGTATTCCCTGGTGTGCATATGACACAGTCTTCATTGCTTCGCGGAGAGCCGCACGTTTGAGTTCTTTCCAGTTTTTGATTCTTATGAATGGAGCTGCTAAGAACACTGGATTATAAGTCCTCATGTGCCTGTCTTTTTTTGCATTTGCATAAATACTTGGGCGGGGATTGCTAGCCGTGTGTTAGGTGTGTGGTGCATTTTACAGGACACCCCCAAGTGGTTTTCCAAAGTGGCTGTGCCACGTTCCGTTTCGGCCATCAGATGCTAACGTTGTCTTTGCTCTACATTCTGTCAGCCCTTAGTGTCGTTTGCTGTTTTCATTTTAGCCACTCGTAGGCTTATCAAATTTTCTTTCCTAGTTCTTGCTTTTTTTTTTTTTATATCCTAGTTATAGAATCTTAGCTTAACTCAAGGTGACCAAGACTTTTCATCTGTGTTCTCGCCTCCATGTTATGGTCTGGGTGCTGACATTCAGGTCTGTGATCCATTTTGAGGTAACTTTTGCATTTCACGTGACACGGGATTGGTTCTCCTCCCCTCCCCTGCCTCCACGTGCTGGTGTCCAATTGTTCCCGGGCTGTCGGTTGAGAAGACTATCCTTTTTCCACTGCTGGCCTTCGCGTCTTTGTCAGAAACCCCATGCGGAGACACAGGTCTGGTTGTCTGTCTTCATGCAGTGTCAGGATTGGCTGGTAGGGGACGGGGTCTGCAGTCCCATCGCCTCCCTTTGTGTGATTTTGGAAAATATCAATGACCATTATTTCATGAGAGGATGCAAGACAGCGACATTCTAAATCTACAATCCCTCCTCCTTTTATTAACCAGAATTCCTTGATTTATGACACCCTGCATCAGCTGTTTGGTTACTTGGAGGTAATTTAATGGGAAAAGCAAAATGACTCCTGACCATTTCCCTTTCTTTGCCGGTTGTCAGAGTCGTAAGGTGATTATCATCTAACATTCTTCAGTGGTGATCCGTGTAGCTTAGGGGAGGGGTTTCGTGTCTTTATAAACTCATGGATTTTAACAGATCTTGTTTCCTGCCGTATATCGCAGTCGCTATGCTCTTCGATGCCCGGTTGTTGCTCTTCAGCCCACGGGAGCCTCTGGAGTTTGCCTCTTGCACTTGACACAACTCCAGCTGGCTTTGGTGGTTTTCTTGCATATTGCTATGAGGAGTCCTGGGCTTTTCCCCCTGTTTTTTTACTCAACAGTCACGGTATTGTATTTGCATATCTATCCTCTCGGTCTTAAAAATCTTCATTTCTAACCATTAACATTTCTTACCTGTTTTACATCATAAAATACATTTGACAGTTTCAGAATAATAACCTAGCATTGTGACCCCCACTATGACTCCTGAAAGCAACTCAGTGCTCGTTTGCCTTCCTTTTGTCCCCCCAGCTGACCCCACAGGAATGTGGAACACAGTCTGGAACAGAATTCCTCTCTGCTCAGTTAATCCAACACCTGGGTGTAGAGCTACACTCACTTGTTTTGCTTTCGTTTTTTAGGATCTGATTTTTAAAATCTTGCTTTAATCTTGTTTTGTACTTCTGTAAAAAACCTGATTTTTTTTCTGAAGGCAAACCTAGCAAATGGGGTCCACCCAGAGGAACTGGGCATCCATCCCTTCTCTTCTCTCTGGCGTTTGCTCTTGTCATTTGTGATTGTTTCTACTGCTTTATTTTCACACGTGCACACACGGGCCCGGGCGCGGTCCTCCCACTTAGGCGGTGGGACATGTGCTCTGCGCGCTTTCCATGGTTGCCCGCTGTTTCCCATCATCCGGGCACCTTGTGTCCTTATAGCTGGTTGGGAAGGATTGACCAACACGGGAGGGAGCTTTTCTCCAGTCTTTGTTGTGCCAAAGGGCCCAGCTTTGGTCTCACTCATTAATCATTCTGTGCTTTTGTTGGCGATCTTTCGGATACATTCATTCCTAGAAGGGCATTGTTTGATTGCAAATAAATGTGTATCAAAGACAAATTTTCAAGCCTGTGTCGTGTTGCATCCTGTAGACATGACCATTATTAGGATTATGTTTTATTAGCATTGTAGCTGTTAGTATTATTATGGTCTGCTGCTCTACAAATGTCGTGAATGTATGTGTGACCGTAGCTTAGAGGACGTTGGGATTATTTCCTTTTGATAGATTCCTAGAAGGGGAGCTCTTGGGTCAGCTCTTGGGGTATGAGCCTCTGGACTCCTCATAGATCTGCGGCAGCTGCTTTTCCAACTGCCTGCCTTCCTGAGCCCCTTGCCTTGCTCTGTCCCCAGTCTTTCCCTGCCCATCCATCTTGTGGCTCATGCCTCCTTAGTGACCGGGAGCTTCTAGGTTGCATGTGCACTGCCCCCCCAAGCCACTTTCACAGACTGTGGTGACACTTCCTGCCCTGTGGCTACCCCGCAGATTCTTCCAGAAGTCCTCTGCCTTCCTCCTCCCCCGAAACTCCTGCACAATGAAGTCATCCTCAATGCACTTTGCTCGTTCTTTTCTCATTTCTTTGGCCTGTTCTAGACTACAAGCTCTTGTGGGCAGGGCTGTGTGTCACAGAGTGTTCTATCGCACGTGCCTAGCCCTGGGGCTTGCAGCCGGAGAGCTCTGACACAGCAGCCCTGGTCTGTTTCACAGATGAGGGCACAGATCCTGGGAGGGACATAGATGCCCCCCTGGGTCAGGCCCCTGCAGCTTTGCCCAGGCTGTTTCCTTGGTCCTCCCGGTGACCTCCGGCTGTCCTTCAGTGCCATCACAGGGGGCACGCCACTCTCCTGGGAAGGGGGGCTTCTCTCTGAGCTTCCTGTGCCAGAGCCCTTCTCCCAATTTCCTTGTTGGGGGGGGGTTGGCATTGTCTTTCATTCAAGACCCTCCTGGCCATTCCCTCTCCATACATCCTACGCTCAGCACAAACACCATCCCGCCCAGTGGGAGCACCCAGGGAGGCCCCGGAATCACTGTGCTCTGCTGGGTTTGCTGAAAGGGAGGGTTAGCTTTCCCCTCCTCTCCCTCCTCCCCCCTTTTTCCTCTCCCTCCTCCCCTCCTCCTCCTCCTGCCTTCTCAGTTCATGTCCCTGGTGTCTCTCTGACCCAGGGCCCAGCAGCTCTGCCCCCCATGCTGCTGGGGTGCCTAAGCTGGGCCCCCTGATACGACAAGGGGCTCCCTGAGATGAGCCCACACGTGATATCCCCCACATGCCTCTGCATGGAGACCCCCGGGGGATATCCCCACTTTCCCGGTGAGGCTGCCCCTGACCACCCCTGGCCCACAGCACCTTTCTCCACCAACGTGTTCCATGTTTACACATTTGCTTTTAGCCCCTGGGCCTCGTGCCTGCTAAGCCTCCACAAATATTTGTTGAATGAATGCATACATTTCTTAGGATGGTTGAGTTTTTTTATTTGAAGAAGCCAGTGGCAGAGCAGACGGCCCCGCTGAGCTATCTGTCTGCTGCCGGTGAACCCGGCTTGCAGGGGCTGTACAAAGCAGACCAGCGGTTCGGGCCAGGCATTGAGACCTACCCCGACGGCAGCCAGGACGTCGGGCTGTGGTTTCGGGGACAGCTCATCAAGCTCTGCACGGAGGTCCCTGGCAGCTTCTCCATACACAACTACCCCGAGTACTCGGGCTTCCTCACGTCTGCTCCTGCTAGAATCAGCCTCTCAGGCGAGGAAAAGACGGAGTGGGGCCTGCTCGAGGAGCACGACCCCTTTTTCTATGACTATAAGCGATTTCTTCTGAATGATGACCTAACCCTGCCTCCAGAAATGTACATCTACTCGACTGACAACAGCCACTTGCCCATGACCGCCTCTTTCCGCAAAGAATTAGATGCCCAGATCTTCCTTAATGATATCCCTCCATTTGTTGAGGACGGAGAGCCCTGGTTTATAAAAAACGAGACCCCCTTGATGGTCAAAATCCAGAAGCAAGCTTACAAGTACAGGTAAGTGCTCACACCATTCCTCCTCACTAGGCGCCGAGAAGACCAGCTCCTCCTCTCCTCTGACCGGCCTGTGCTCGGCGCTGGGCCCCCTGGGGGTCCCTGGGACCTGGCTGGTAATTTGCAGGGCTATCTGTCAGGTTAAAGCAAATGTGCTTCTCCTGTTTGATGCAAGCAACCCAGCGACGGAGGGGGAGGGAACGCCACGCTGGGCCTGTGAGCTGGGGCATGCTGGGTTGCGAGGAGAGGGCTGGGGCAGGCAGGTGCTGGGGCCATCGATGGTGGCACAGCAGACTGGGACACGGGCTCCTGCTCACCAGCAATTGTTGGAATCGGTCAGGAAGTTGCTTGATGAGCACGGAGCCAGGGTGGCCCCTAGAAGAGTGTAGAGCCTGGCAAGGGGCTGTGGAAGAGGGTCAGCTCCTGTGCTTGCGGGGCTGAGTTCAAATCTGGGTTCTGGGACCCTATACATGTTTCCTCTGTGCCTGTTGGAATTCGCACACCAGCCTCTGCAGGAGTGTGACCAGGTGTCCCATACGTCGAAATCTGCACAAAGTCCACGCAAAGAGAGGGGACTGCTGTCACCCTGATGGATGAGTATGGCTCTGACCCGAGAGCCAAGGTTGGGGAGCAGGGCAGCAGTAGTCGGGGGGCTGGCCAAGCCTCGGGCTTCTTCAGAATGGCTGGGAAGGAAGGCGCTGCTCTGTTGATCGCCAAAGACCCTCTTCCTCTCCATCCCAGCCCTGGAAAAGTTAGCAGCTACCTGATGGAAACTGATCTTTTTAAGTTAATATTTTCAAGAGTATTTTCATTTGTTTACTTAACTTTGTCCTCTGATATCACTAAACTATTTTAAAACTCATGTTTTGTGAGCACAAGTGGCTGGCTACTTAGGCATTCATGCATCCCCCCATCCCTCCCCTGCCCCTCCCTCCCCCATCCATCTCTCCACCCACCTATCCACCCACCCACCGCTCACTCCACCTGTCCATCTGTCCATCCATCAGGCAGACATCAGCTGAGCCAGTAATTGTTGGTAACTGGGCACAGAAGCTGCCATAAACCCATAGATTCTTTTTTTTAAATTTTTTTTTATTTTTTAAAGATTTTATTTATTTATTTGACAGACAGAGATCACAAGTAGTCAGTGAGGCAGGCAGAGAGAGAAGGGGAAGCAGGCTCCCTGTTGAGCAGAGAGCCTGATGCGGGGCTCGATCCCAGGACCCCGGGATCATGACCTGAGCTGAAGGCAGAGGCTTTAACCCACTGAGCCACCCAGGCGCCCCAAACCCATAGATTCCTGACTGTGGAGGAGGTTATGTGCACACAGGAGGCTTCAGTGTGTGCTGGTGAACAGGCCATGGGACTTTCGTGTTGTCTACTCAAATAAAAGCAAAGCAAATGAGGGGCGCCTGGGTGGCTCAGTCGTCAAGCATCTGCCTTCAGCTCAGGTCATGATCCCAGGGTCCTGGGATCGAGCTCCGCGTTGGGCTCCCTACTTGGCGGGAAGCCTGCTTCTCCCTCTCCCCCACTCCCCTGCTTGTGTTCCTTCTCTCACTGTCTCTCTGTCAAGTAAATAAATAAAATCTTTTAAAAAAAGAAAAGAAAATGAGCAGAGGTGGGATGTGAGGGCTTGGTGCTGGGCCCCAGACCGGGTGTGTGTGCCCGGCCTCCTTCCTGCCTGGGGCTGGTCCTGGGAGAGAACCCTTCATGCACACATGAAGTGGCCGATGACTCAGGGATGTACAGGGCCCACAGTAAGCTTGAGCATTGCACCTGGGGGCTGCGGGTCACACTGCAGTGCTGCGTCCACACTAACTGTGACTGCCCAGTGGGGTAGCCCTCAAGGCGCATGGGGCCCGAGGAATGGCCTGGAAGGGGAAGAAGAGGGCCTGGGGCTGGGCAGGGTGAGGAAGGAAGAGAAGGGGTATGGAAGGGAAGGCCCAGAGTGGGCATCCAGAGTTAGGCCCTCACCACTGAAGCCCATTGTGTTGCCAGGAACAAGAAGGCTCACACCAGCTGGAACATGGGTGCCATCTTGGAGGGGGACCGGAGAAGTTTTGCGCGTCGTGGGCCCAGGGAGAGGCTTGCCGAGGGCATGATCCTTAGGGCCAGGGAAGGGAACTATGACTGGATTTACGGGATCCTCAGGGACGGCCTTGCCAGCGCCAACGTGGCTGATGCCAAGGGCTACACCGTCCTCGCTGCGGCTGCCGTGAGTCCCCACGTGGGGTGTCCCCGGGACTGTGGACCAGTGGCAATCTGGGGTCCTCTCCCTTCTGCGGGGCTGCTGTCCTTCCAGCCCATAAGTGGGATGTAGAGGGTCAGAGGACAGAAGGCTGGGGACCTTGTTAGTGCGGGCCTCACTCACCTGCTGTCCTCATGAGGCTGGCTTCCTCCCTCTAGGTTCACTGTCACAACAACATCGTCAATGTTCTGCTGGACAACGGGGCCGACGTGAACAAGTACACAGACGAGGGCCTCACGGCACTCAGCATGTGCTTCCTTCTCTACTACCCGTCCCAGTGCTTCAAGCCCAACATCGCCGAGAGGACAGAGCCCAAGCCCCAGGTCAGCTCCTCGGCCTGGCCTGGCGTCTGCAGCACCCATATCCCCCATCTCTGTCCCCCATCCTCCATCCACCTGTCCTGCTCTCCTGGCAGTGGTCCCCAGCCTCCCCATCTTTGTGCAGATCAGCTTCAGGTGGGGTGAAGGGACACTAAGGCCCACAGGCGGGGAGCAGGAGGCAGGGACAGAGCCATCACACCTGCTCGGGTGTCCTGAGCTCTTGCTGCAACGCCAAGGGATCTGTGTCCCATCCCAGCCACATGCACAGTGGTCAGCTGGAGACCCTCCTGTAGGCCCAGGGAAGGAGACGTGGAGGGAGGGAGGGAAGGCTGGCAATTCGGGAGGGAGATCCCTCTTTGCTGGGTGTGAAGAGTGCTGCCCAGAAGTCCCCGGTCAAGTGTTGGCGTGAACTCCTGCTTCGGATTGTTTGGGAAGCACCCCCAGCCGTGGGACCATAGGGTTCCACCTGTCCGGGAGCCCCGCCACCGCCACAGGGGCACCCTGTACACCTTTGTTCCAGCGTGGGCTCCCAGCAGGGCGGTGTCCGAGGGCCTGCTCTCCGCAGGGCAGGGCAACCTCCAGGGCCTGTCTCCTGAGTGCCGGCTGTGGGGACTGCATCTCCACACCCCTCAGGAAGCCCTGGACTCTGAGGGTCAGCCCTGTGAGGCTGGCTGGGCCTCGGACTGACCTCCGCCCAGCAAGCCTTCTGTGGGGGCTGTAGCTTTCTCTCCTCGTGGTCAGGGCCCCTCCTGGGTGGGTGAAGGAATGGCACTAGAAAAGTTCTCCTTGGTGGGACCCTTCTCTCACCTCATACCTGTCTCCTGAATTTCTTCCTTGAGAAGAGGCTTTTACTGAGCCATGGCCTATGCCCTGCGATGGGCAGAATTCCTCAGTTACCAACCCATGGCTCCTGCCCCTGCTTCTTCTGGGCAGGCCTTGGCTCCTGCCTTCAGTTCTCTGTGGGGGGAAAACCACACCAGGTCCTGAGGATTTCAGGGTGGGGGTAGGTGGGGGGAGCAGGTGTGCGCGGGAGGAGGCCAAAGCCCGTGGGTCCCGCTGCCTGAGTGGGGAGGGGGAGCAGGTTCATGGGGTTGGTTGGGGGGAGAAGGGCAGACCCCACAGGGTCCCGCTGGCCCGAGTGGGTCCTGTGTGCAGGCAGCAGGGAGAGGTCTCCCAGGGAGGTGGAGCTGAGGAGCCGCAGGAAGTCGAAGGTGGAGGGTTTGAGAACCAGCTGTAGGGTCCCTTTGCTTTTATGGCCCCATTCACTTGTATCTGGTTTGTGAGTACTCTCTCCTTCTTGGCCAGAGGTGGTTAATGTACAGGAACGACAACTTTCAAGTTTCAAGGTGATGGTGTGAACGGGGGTGGAGATCACTTTGGCCCGTGTGCGGTCACCCCTTCGTTGGGAGTACTGTCCCCACAGCATCTCCAGGGGGATGCTGGCTGTGGGGAAGCCTCCTCCATTATTTGTGAGGCAGCGAGAGCCTCAGAATGCATTTATTTGTGCACTTAAAATACTCGTAAAAATCTCTCCTCTACTTTTTTAAAATTTCTTACTCTGGAACTCACGACATGTACACAACATAAGAGAAGGAATATGTGTGGGAGCGTGCGGGGACGGTCCCCGACTAGGCAGCTGCCAGCAGGTGGCCCCCCCACTGCGTCCCCAGCCTGCCATGTCCCCCACCCCTCTGCTGCGCGCAGTTCAGAGAGAATTCCATCCACATCAGCGGGCTTCAGCTGTCCCCTAAAGACACATTCTTAACCCACAACAGACCCCCTCATCTCGCCTGAAAAGTTCAACAGCAAGTTTTGAGTCCTCTGGGATTCCCTGGTGCCCCCCGCCCCCAGCGTTTCTGCCTCAGGGATCTGGGGTGGGCCCAAGAATCTGCATTCTTGGCCGTGCTGATGGGCCCTGGGACCGTGCTTAGAGAGCAGAGGCTGTGCACCAGGCATGCAGGAGAGCATCTGTGGGCAGGAAGGTTGCACAATCCCCATTGCCAGTCCTGTCATCTAAATGTCCCTAGGGCTGGGGCGCCTGGGCGGCTCAGTCCCTTGAGTTTCTGCCTTAGGCTCAGGTCATGACTTTGGGGTCCTGGGATCGAGCCCTGCATTGGGCTCCCTGCTCAGCCAGGGGCCTGCTTCTCCCTCTGCCACTCTCCTCGTTCGTGCTCGCTCTCTCTCAAATAAATAAAATCTTAAAAAAAAATGTCACTAGGAGCGACATTAAAAAGAGGTAAAGCAGGTGGAATTAATTTTAGTCATCTATTTTATTTAACCATGTGTATCCACAATTGAGTCTCTCTGTGTGTAAAATCAGTATCAGGACAGGGCGACGTTCTGCTTTGTCTGCTCGCGTGCACCCCAGCTCTGGACGGGCCCCAGGTCGAGAGCTTCATTGCCACGTGTGGCTGGTGGCTGCTGTATGGCTTGGGTCCCTGTGTGATGCCCCCAGGTGTTTGCGTCCGTTCCCTGGGTTTCTGCAAAGCATTTTCGTGTTGTCAGCTGAGGCGCCTGGAGGAACGCTGTCCGCCGTGAGCGTCGGTCCTTGCTCGAGAAGTCGGCTTAATGGGATGGGCGTTCCGAATTCTTTCTGCAGATGATTTTTTTTCTCTTTTTGTACTTTCCAAAGGAAGCTTCAGATATGCCAGGAACTCCCAACCATGTCTTCTCATTCCCTGAAGTGGCCAAGGAATCTGTGTATTTAGAGGAATTGGTGCCCAGCCTGGGCAGCCAGGAGCAGAAGTCCACTGTGTCGGGCAGTGAGGAGGACCGCCTGTCTGAGGGCACCCAGCTGTCTCAGGAATCCCCCGAGCTGGGGAGCAACCCTCAGAAGTGGGACCCTCTGTCACCGCGGGACAGCATCAGCGACCCAGAGAAGGAGGTGGATGGTGTGGTCAGGAGCCTGGACAGGCACACGCTGGGCAGCCAGGAGACGAACTTTGAGTCCAGCATCTGTGTGCGCAACTACTCCATCACGCTGTCCCAGGACCTCCTGCAGAAGAGTGCCCGGGCCCACAGCATGCTGAAGACCTCCTCCTTCAGTGCCCCCGGCTCCACAAATGGTACCATGAGGAAGATGGCGCAGGCCATGACTGAGTAGGTTGCTGGAGTGTGGGCATCAGGGCCGAGGGTCCCTTTCAGGGGTGGATCACAGGCTCAGTGGGCCAGCATCACTTCCCCAGCTGCCAGGAGGGAGTGTTTCTGGAGGTGTGTGTCCCACACCCCCGATCCTGTAGGGATGCCGTGGGGTCTGTCCTGCGCACGGCCTCTAAGGTCTCTGTGTGGCTCCAGGCTGGGGGCCTGGCTAGGAACTCGGGGATAGTGTCCGTGAGAATCCAGGGAGTGTGCTCTGGCTGCCACAGGGCAGGGAGCACCAAGCAGGGCCCACACACATACACCGGCACACACCCATAGACATGCTCACACACACTTGCCTGCACACACTCACTCCCCCTACACTGTGTGACACATTCACAAGGCACTCGCACACCCGCTTACACAACTCATCACACACTTGACCCCTCACTCCCTATACACACACGCTCTCATGCCCTCACCGCTGCCCTCTCAAAGTGTGTCCCCAGGTGTCCCAGACCCTGTCAGGGAGTCCGTGGGTGGAGGTGATGTCCTGATGTCCTGGACTCATGCAGCACATTTGAGAACGGCTGCTCTAGACTCACCCTGACTCTCCACTGCCTTCTCGTTTGCCCCACCTGTCCCGTGCGGGAGGTGGGGTCAGCAGGACGGGCCAGACCCTCCATCTGTCTGCTCTCTCGGCCATTCTTAATGCCTGCATGGCTCCTTGTCACCTTGACCTTTCTGCCCAGTGGGGCTGCCGTCCCAGCCGGCCAGGTCCCAGCCAGACTTCCCCACTGACGCTGGCTCTTTGCCCCTCGTCAGAGCTGTGTGTGTGTCAGTGTGTATGTGCACACCTATGGACATGTGTGTGCTATGTTTGTAGGGTGGGCATGTGTGTGTGTGTGGGCATGTGTGTGCATGCGTGCATGTCTAGGTACAATGTCATGTGTACAAGGTGCTCTATGTTGCCAGCTCCTGGCCACCCGGGAGAGAGGGCTGGTCCCCACCACACGCCCTGGCTCACAGATGACCCCAGCAAGGCGGGGCAGGCACCCAAGGCCAGAGCAGGGCAGGGCTGCAGCTAGACTGGAGCTGGGCTGGCCAGCTCGGGGGGCGTTGGCAGTGGGGGGCTGCCCTGGCACCAGGCAGGGGCCGGGGGTCTTGGAAAGAGTGCTGAGGGGCTGTGAATGCTGGGGCTCCTGAGCCGTCTCTTCCAGGGAGCACCGCTGCTGCCCTGGGGTGCCATCCTGTGCCTGTCCCCTGGCCTTGACCCTCACACTAATCCTTGCAGACACAGGAACAGGTGGCAGACCATCAGGCTCCTGCTGCGCCGGGGCGCGGACCCCAACCTGTGCCGCGTGCCCATGCAGGCCCTGTTCTTTGCTGTCAAGGCCGGGGACGTGGCCGGGGTGAAGCTGCTGCTGGAGAACAGGGCCAGGACGGACATCCAGCTCCCTGTTGAGGTGGGACCCCCCCGCGGGGGTGTAGAGGGGTCCTGCGAGGCCAGGGAGTGTGCCGATGGGGGCTCATTAGTGGCAAGAAGTTAGAGCACTTGGTTTCGAAATGTCTTCACGGTACCGTTTCTTCTCTGGTGATGAGAATACAGGCTCTTTGCGGTGCTGGGGACAGGCCCAGGCCGAGTGGGACAGTGGGTGGGGGCCTGCAGGGTGGTGTGCCTGGGGGTGGGGGGTGTGCATGGGGCAGGTTTCAGGCGGCAGTGAGGCTGACAGATTTGTCTGGCTTCAGCTGCTGCTGGTGTCCTGGCAGGCGGCAGGCGGGTCTCTCCTCACCGGCCCCACCCCACCCCCCGCCCCGCGCCAGGCCGTGCACCCCTTCTCTTCTCCGTATGGAGGTGTCCTGGGTGCAGGACAGTAGCACGTCTGTGGGAGACCAGGGATAATTTCAGGATAGCCCTCTAGGCTTATGGGTGAGACCCCACTGGCGGAGCTAAGGTGGCAGCCTGTGAATGCCAGACAGATGCAGTTCGCGCGCTCCTCCCTCCCACTTCCTGCTCGGGCATCTGACACTCCCGCCGTCCTCTCTGCAGGCGCAGTTCCACGCCATTCTAAGCTTCGGGTGGACACTGAGCAGGCTGGAGAGCACCTGTGTGCGGCGGGCTGCTGTCCTCCCGACCTTTCTCCACAGGCACCAGCTGTTCCCCTGAGGCCCTGCTTTGGGGGTTCTGGTTGTGGGGAGCAGACAGCCCTCCACTTCGTCCCTGGTCTGCTGCGCGCTCCTGGCGGGTTGCTCACACCTCCACGGGGCCATCCCAGAATGAGCAGAGCCCGGAGATGGAGATGGTCCTCCCGCCAGTGTCTCAGCACATGGCCAGGGGCTCTGTGGGTGGAGAAGGGACAGGCCTGGGCAGGGTCTGGAGTCAGGAGCTGCTTGGCCATCCATGCTGAGGGCCCGGCAGGAAGGGCAGTGGCTCTTCTCAGAGGAAGGTAGGGACAGTAGGTCTAAAGTGAAGATGGGGTTGCTGGCTGGCCGCAGGCCCGGCAAACAGGAACACCTTGTCACGTTCCCACATGTCACCACAAGGCAGTGCTGTGGGGTTTCTGAGAGGGGTGGGGCCCTGGGGGTGCCGCTCACCTGGGAACCGGCCCTCACCCCTACCCATGTTGCCTCTGCAGCTGAGGGCCCTCACCCCCCTGCACATCGCAGCCGCCCTTCCCGGGGAGGAGGGTGTCAAGATAACGGAGCTGCTGCTCCACGCTGTCACAGATGTGGACGCCATGGCCACCGACCAGGATGACACGTACAAGCCCGGCAAGGTGCGTGTCCTGTCCCGCGGGGTGAGGGGGTGCTGTTGGCCCTGGGGGGCCTCCCTGTGCCCAGTGCTGGCTGCTCTATTCAGAACGTTAGTTCCGTGTCACAGTCCCTGACAAGGGCGATTACTGCTCTGTGGGCCCCCAGCCCACCCAGTCTGCCTCTGTCGGCATTCATGTGCCCCCTGCGTGCAGGGCCACAGTGGGGCGGAGCCCAGCTCTGACCCTCCCTGGGGCCCATGGGTGCTGGTGGGCTGGCCAGAGGGTTCCACGGGACGGTGCTCAGACCCGCCGTCAGTGAGCAGGGCCGCTGGCTTGTGCTCCTCTGTGGGAACGTGTCTGCGTGGGAGGTCGCACCTGCAGGTCTCCAGGCCCAGCCTGGCGCTTGTCGGGGGGGCTTGGGGGCCGGCACGTGCCCCCCTTTCTGTACGCAGCTAGACCTGTTGCCTTCAAGCCTGAAGCTCAGCAACGAACTAGGCCCGGCCAGCATCTACCACAGCAAACCCGTGGCCCCGCCGGTCGAGGGGGGCAGGACGGCTCTGCACGTGGCCTGTGAGCGGGAGGACAACGACAAGGCGAGCTGGGCGGGGAGCATGTGTGCACGTGCCTCTGTACATGTGTGCGAGTGCCTTGGGTGTGCCCAGGCAAGTGCGTGCACAGGAATGTGTGTGTGTGTGTTCTGTGTGCGGGTACCTGTGTGCGTGCACACGTGTCTCTGCAAACTTATACTTGTAGGCCAGAACACACCTGTCTGTGGGTACATATGTATACACGCTCTGTGTGTGTGCCTGGGGGATGCGTGTGCACCTGTGTGTCTGTGTGTGTGGGGAGCCCTGCCAGTCCCCATCTCGGACTCGGGACCCTGGGATGGCCTTGTTCCGTAGAGCCCTGGGCCGTGCCTCCTGTCCACCTTGGGGATTAACCGTCAGCGAGGCGGGGGCAGGAACCTGTCACAGGAGGCCGAGTGTCTGTGGAGGGCATGGGTGCAGCTGGGAACCAAGCCTTGGCTTCGTGCTACAGGCCAGTGCAGCCTGGGTCAATAAGCCTCGGAGCACATAGTAAACTGGGCCTCAGTTTACCCACCCATAGAGTGGAAATTGTAGCCGGCCTCTCGGGCCTATGGCCTGGGTGGTCTGCCACCACACAGGGTTGCCATCAGGCATGCCCGTCCTGTTGTGAGGGTGTGGCGACCTGCATCAGGGTGCATGTGGGGTGGTGCTGCGGGGGCAGGTGGAGGCACCAACATGCCTCCCTGTCCCATAGTAGCCCTAGTCGAAGCCTTGTTGAGCTCAGACCACCACTCTGAGCCATCATGTGTGTGTTCTGGCAGGGAGGAGAGCAGGGGGACACTTTCCCAGAAGCCCCTCAGCAGACTTGGCCTGGCCGGGGGTGTGCGGGGGTGTGGGGCCCAACCTGCTCACCGGGTCTGCACACCTGCAGTCCTTGTGGGGGGAATCAAAGCTGCAAGGGCTTCCAGAGCACTTCTGGGAGAAGAGGAAGGAGAGAAGGGGAAGCTGTGGGGTCCCCAGGGAGAAGGGCAGGGAGGGCAAGGATGGGCCCTTCCAGCGTGGAATGCACCCCTGTTGCTGAAGCCGGGCTTCTCCTGTGCTGTGTTGTCCTATGCGGTCCCTGGGCCAAGGCATGTTCCTTCGGCCATAGCTACCATGGGCCAGCCTGGCTCCTGGAGTCACACAGTCCGGACGCTCCCCTCCACTTTGCAAACAAGCCTTAAAGCAATTTGTGCATCGTGTGTCCTTCCTGTTTTGTGTTGGAAATGATGTATGTTGAGCAAACATTTTCCTGTTTGAGGATCTACCCAACCCTCCACCTGTCTGTGTATCCATCCAAAATTTAGAACTGTCTCCGTGTGCCATGCCAGGAGCTGGTGTGTGGGAAATACCAATTCAGCGACGAACTTGGTTTTATGGCATTTGAGTTAATGATCCGTCCCAGGTGCTCCTGGGAGTCAGGGCACCTCTTTAACTTGTGGCCCCGCCTTTCTCCCCCCACAGTGTGCCAGAGACATAGTCCGGCTCCTCCTCTCCCACAAGGCGAACCCCAACATACTGTGGAGTGGCCACTCCCCACTCTCCCTGTCCATTGCCAGCGGAAATGACCTGGTGAGGTGTCCTACACCCATGGCTGGGGCCCCATGCAGGGTTCCTGCCTCAACGTGATCACCTCCCTAGTCAGACTTTTGCATTTGCTGTTGGTGGGGGTAGCATGAAGACAGCACGGTGTAAGGGGCGTGGTGGTTCCCCTCCCTGGTGGATGGAGCACCTCAGAGAGAGAAGAGAATAGAAGGGAAGGTGGGTGGTGGGGATGATGGTTCAGCTGGGTGGACGCTCCCTCAGGGTGGGCGGATGACAACCCCTGCTTATCCCGGGCATTGACCCCTCAGGACACTGGGAGAAGAACCTTGGCCAGTTCCTGTCTTCTGCTGCTGCCAAGGATTATGTGTTCACCATCCGTGCATCCACCTGTCCATCCATCCATTCCCTTGCCCGCCCTTCCCCATCTATCCATACATCTACCCACCTACCCACCCACTGATCCATCTGTTCACCTACCTACCCACACTGACCAATCAGTACATTTTCCAGCCTTCCACCCAGCCATCCAAACACACATCCATCCAACCCACCCTTCCATCCTTCCATCCATCCACCCAACCAGCCAATGACACATCCATCTACCCATCCAACCACACAGCCATCCACTCACCCACATCTACCCACCCATCCATCCATCCAACCACACATCCATCCAGTCCATTTTTCCATCCATCCATCCATACAACCAACAACACATCCATCCAAATCATCCATCCATCCTTCTACCCATCCACCCATCCAATCCATCTAATCCATCCATATGTCCATCCATACATCCATCCTTCCGGCCATCTGTTCTCCCATCTGTCCATCCATCCTTTCACCATCCGTCCATCCATTTGTCTTTCCATCCATCCATCCATCCATCCGTCTGTCTGTCCATCCATTCTTCCACCATCCCTTCTTCATCCATCATCCTTCCTTCTTTCCTTCCTCCTTCCAGCAATCTATAATACATACACCCATTCATCCTTTCCTTTAACTGTTGTTTTTTGGAGTATCCACTAGTGCCAGGCAGACACAATTCTAGGCATTAAGTGTTAAATAAAATAAGGTCTGTGCTCTCAAGGATCCTACATTCTCCTGTGGGAGACAGACCATAATCCAGAGGGCCACAAAATTTTAGGTGGTGGCAAGTGCTCTGAAGACAGTAACAGCTGGATAAAGAGTAGAGAATGATGGAGGGTGCACCATTGTAGCAGGTGACCAGGGGCCGCTCTGGCCTGTGGTGAGGTGACATATCAGCAGAGACCTGAAAAAAGGGAGGCATTGTGATGAGGGTTGTGGGGGCTTCTGTGGTCCTTCTCTCCATCCTCCCTTCACTTGTACCTTGAGTCATATACTGAGCAAGTTAAGAGGGGCACCTGCTCTGTGCCTGGTTGTATAGGTGGGCGAGGCAGGGTAGAGAGTTGCCTTCTGGGGGACAGAAGCCCTTGAGAGAGCCTCACACCTGTATGTCTCCTGCCCAGCCAAGCTGCTGTCACTCCTGGCTTCCTGCTGGTACTTGGGCCAGCGGCTGGGGACACAGCAGGGAGCAAGTGAGATATGTCCCATTCTGCATCTGGTCAGGTGACCACAGTGACTCAGGTGCCTGGGGGCAAAGGCAGACTGGTCCCAGGGAGGAGGGGCTGGTGGGACACACACCAGGCAGTGTGTTGGCTCCTGGGTCTGGAAAGCAAGATGTGAGCCGGGAGCAATTTAGAGCAAACGGACAGTGTGCAGAGAAAGTGCCAGCCCTGGGCTGCTGGGGTGGGTGTCACAGCCATCCGTGGGAGCCACCGTGTGCCCTCTCCCTGCCCCAACCTCGTCCCCTGAGCTGGGATAGCAGTGGTACCTGCGGGGGCGGGGGGGATGGGAAGTGGCCAGGTGTGGCTGCCACTGTGCTCAGGACGGCAGAGGCAGAAACGTCTGGCTACTTCCTCCACGTATGAGGAGAGGGGGGCAGAAGGGGTGCTGACGGGCTTCTCTGTGTGCAGATTGTGAAGGAGCTTCTGTCCCACGGAGCTGACCCCAACCTGCTGCTGACCAAAGGCTTAGGCAGCGCCCTGTGTGTTGCCTGTGATCTCACCTACGAGCACCAGAGGAGCATGGATAGCAAGCTGGCCCTGGTGAGGGGTGAGGCTGGGGCGGGGGGTGGTGTGCAGGGCAGGGGGCTCTAGCATGTAGGGGTCTGGGCATGTATATAGGAACCCTTGGCTTAGGCTTCATTCCTGGCAGGTAGGATTTCAAGTAATCTTGCTCGGTACTTGAGAAAAAAACACAGAATTCCTGCCTTTTGTATTATATGGGCCTGAACATGTGACATACAAACCCACTCAACAGGCTAGACAAAGTCCTCTGGTTCATCTCAAGGACGACATAGGCCATCACTTTGGTTGGGCAGCAGGACCGTGGATTTTCTGAGTAGAGTGGGCATTGGCGAGGGATCCTGGTCAAGGACGTGCTGAAACGGCATTGGTCCTGCCCTGGGTGGGGGACCTGGGGGGGTGCCGGGCCCAGGGCGGGGATTTTGGGGGGATGCATTGCCCCAGGCAGGGGTCTTTGGGGGCACCGTGTCCTGGCTGTGGACACAGCTTGCTGGTAGCCTTGCTGTTTCTTCCGGGTGGGCTCAGTGTGACCAGGAGGCACTCTGCTTTGTAGGTCCTGCACGTTGTCCTGTTCCCTCAGAGTCCCCGTCTGTCCTCCCAGCTGCTCTGGCCCCACCAGGCCCCCAACATGGCCCCTTGTGTGTCTTCCCCCTCCTCACTCCCACGCCGGGGCCTGGGGTCTCCCAGGGCAGTGCGGTATGGGCAGGCCCTCCCTGTGCTGTGCACTCACCCCTTCCCGCACCCATGGGGAGACAGCTCTGTGTGGGCTGCTCGCTATCCTGGCTCCTTGAGGGCCATGGTGTGGTTCCCCGAGAGCTGGAGGCACCAGGGGGTTGAGAGCCTGGATTTCTGGAAGCTGTCACACTTGACAGTTCCACTTTAGGGAAAAAGAAGTAATCCTTTTCCTTGAGCTCATGTTTCTGGATCTCATTTTAAGGATCCTCCCTTGATCCTGATCTATCCTCCAAGCACCCGGAAGCGCCCCCACATGTGCTTGTGGGGCCTCTCAGTGGTTCTGGATCTGGGGGTGGGTAGGTCAGCTTTGCGCCAACCATGCCATCTGCCTCTATAATTATCTGGGAAGTGGAAGGACTCTCTTTCTTGACCGTTAAATCATCTTGTCTTTGACCTTAGGAGCCTTTCCCTGAGTCCCTTCAGCCTCTGATGCCTACCTTGCTTTCCGGTTCATCAAGGGGACCCTCACACACCTGTGGGTTCCTGCCCCTGCCCCTGAATCACCCACCAGTTGGCTTTTCAGTGATTTAATTACATACAACTTACTCATTTGCTACTATTTATCATGACAAAGGCATAAAAGTTCGGCAAACAGCATGGGAACGCCATATCCCCTCTCCTAGATGCAGGGGTTATTCACGCCTTAGCCGCCCATCTCCCCACCTTCTGGGCTCCCTGACACTCTCCTGTGCCTGCCACCCAGCACTGTGCCGGCCCCAGCTGGGGTTGGCCTTCGTGCTGTCATACCAAGGAAGTCCGCATTTATTGGACGTGTGATGGGGCGTGGGACACCAGGCCTCCCCCAACCCTTGCCCTACTGCCATTGGCAGCTCCCCACCCCCCTGACGTGGCTCATGGTCCGACAGAGTCCTTTAACCCCTCCTGCTCTGACGTGAGCCTGGAACTTGTCCTGCCAGCTGGCCTCTTGCTCTTGGGACGGTGGTTGTGTCTCTGAGGCCCAGATGATGACAGACATTGTGCAAAGGCTGATTTCCTGTCTGTGCTTCCCCAGGAAAATGCACCCCACCCCAGGCCCAGCGACCGCAGCTAAATGCCCCACCCGCATGGGCTGCGGGGTGCCCAGAGGTCTCCAACAAGAGAGGCATTTAGCCCCTCTGTTCTGGCTGCAAGCAGGGTCCGCACATCTGGGACAGGCTTGGGGCTTCCCGCTCATGGGCGCTGTGCTCCGCTGGCTGTTGGGGGACTGCTGAGCACCCCTCAGTGAAAGCCTACGGCACGTGGCTGGGAAGTAGGCCACGTGTGGTACGGGTGGCCTTGGCGGGTGACAGCCTGGTTTTCGTCTGCTCGGACGGGGCCGCACTGAGCCCCGTGGTTCTGCAGTTGGGCTAAGATTCAAGCTGAGACTGTAAGACCCTGGAGCCTCTTACGGACCCTGCCCCTCCCTCCTCAGGGTGGAGGTGGGCCCCTCTCTTGGGTGCCGTTTGCTGTGAATGAGCTCAGTGGGAAGGAGCCTGAAGTTGCTTGTGCCTACCGACCAACGCACTTTGTCCCCGCGTGTGCACACAGGCACCCGCGGTCCCTGAGCTACATGGCGGGGTGGGGGGGTGGAGGACGGTCAGAACGTGCTTGGTGGTTGCTGTCCTCTCGCTTTTGGTCTGGGGACTGGGACCGTAACCAGCCTTAAGTTATAGACCCACAGCAAGTCCCTGGTGTGGTGGGGGGCGGGAGGGGGCTCCCTGAGCAGTGCCCCAGCCTCGACCTACCTTATGCTGCTCCGCCCTAACTTGTCGTCTGTGGGGTCAGCACATCTATCCTGTCTGTCTGTCTGCCTGCCGACTCTCCTTATACCTGAGAGGGTGGCTTCCCTGCCTTCCCAGTGAGGGCAATGACAGCCCTTGCTGGCTGCACCTGCTCTCCAGCCGGGGGCCCTATCGTCGGGCTGCCCCCTGCCACCGCCATGGTGCAACGACTGGGAAGCTGCAGGTGATGTGGGCCACAGTGTTGGGCACCCTGGTTCCAAGTCCTGCCTTCTGGTGGCCCGGGCGTCCGCACACATGTGACTCAGGCTCTGCTCTCCACAGATTGATCGGCTCATTCATCATGGGGCTGATATCCTGAACCCTGTGACGCTTACGCAGGGGGACAGGGTGGCTGTGGGCACGGCTGTTGACTACGGGTATTTCAAATTCTACCAGGTATGGCGCTGAGTGTCCTGCTGGCGATGGGGGGAGAGGGGTGGGGCCCTGAGAGTCCCTCAAGCAAGGATGGGCCACAGGCCCTTCCTGCCTTGGAGCGAAACCCAGCCTGGGCTACACCCCCAGCACACCCTGCCACCGGGGTGCCTGTTGCCAGCTTTCCGAGCACTGCTCTGTGCTGTCCTCACCCTGGGGAGGTGGGCTCCCCTTGTGCTGGCCCGGATCCGTGTACCTCCCGTGCTGGGTGGCCAGGCGGTGGGCTGGGGCCGTGTGGTCCCCGGTGGTGACAGAATGCTGTGCTGCAGGATCGGAAGATCGCCCACTGCCCCTTCCACATGCTGATGCCTGCTGAGCGGGAGCTGTTCCTGGCCCGCAAGAGGCTCCTGGAATATATGGGCTTCCAGCTGCGCCGCGCTGTCTTTGCCAAGGAGAGTCAGTGGGATCCGAAGCTGCTGACCCTGAGCAAGAAAGGTGGGGGTCACAGGCTGTGACGCCTGTCCTCACAGGCCATGGCACAGGCATAACGCCCAAGGCAGGGCAAGTTTCTGGCTGAGCTGGTTAAGGCTGCCATGCTGCCCTTCAGTGGAAAGCAGCAGGGGCTTTGCTTCATGACAGCCCAGTGGCTCCAGGACCCTTCTTTGCTCTCTTGTGGGCGGGGGTCATGGGAGTAGGCCCCACTGCTCCAGTTGGGGCCTCCTCACCTCCAGGTGAGGGTAACCTCAGGACACACTCGGCCTGGGGCCACAGGCTCCCTAGGTGGGCTGATCAGCTCTGGAGCAGGAGGAAGAGGGACCTGCTCTGCCCTCTGCTTGGAGAGCCACCTCCTGGGGGATGAAATGGGGACCGTGCCCCTGCCTGGTGTTGCCTGGTTTGGGGGGTGCGGCCCTGGGTCCTGAGGCCCCACGTGGGCTGGCCAAGGGGCAACACACGGCAGAGCCAGCCTGAGGGAGTGGAGTTTCGAGCAAGAGACTGCAAGGAGGGGCTGCAAGGTCATTTGACTTGGAAGACAGGCTTATTTTATTTTTAAAGATTTTATTTATTTATTTGACAGACAGAGATCACAAGTAGGCCGAGAGGCAGGCAGAGACAGAGAGGAGGAAGCAGGCTCCCTGCTGAGCAGAGAGCCCGATGCGGGGCTCGATCCCAGGACCCTGAGATCATGACCTGAGGCGAAGGCAGAGGCTTTAACCCACTGAGCCACCCAGGTGCCCCAGAAGACAGGTTTATGGATCCCCAGAAGGATCTGGAAAAAACTTAAGTGCATGCAGGGAATTTGCTTCTTAGATGTAGTAATGACAATTCTAACAAGAGCCAGACTCCTGGTACAAAGCCATCTGCTGAGAGCCGAGCACATTTCCCTGGAGAGCAGGACATTGTGCAAGACCAGACTCTTAGCATGTTGGTCAGCCATCTGTGTCTCCTCTCTACAGTGGGATATCCCCAGGAAGTATAGAGTCACATACCCAGGACAGTGGCCTTTGCACTCACGTCACCAAGGGGGCTGGGGTTGTGTCTGCCAGGAATCACACAGGTCACTGCTCTGGCCATGGTTGCATAGGACAGGTTCTCCCTCTGGATGGTGGCTGCTGCTTCTACCTAGCTCTGCCTCGGCTGCCAGGCCCCTGTGCCCCAACACAGCTTGACTCCTGTGCCCTGGCTGTTCCACCTCTGAGCTCTGTCCCTTCTGTTCCCTGGTTGCTTTCAGCCAGACCTTGGAATGCAAGAATGGTTTAACAACAGCAAAATCAGTGTAATACACCACATTTTTAGACTGAAGAAGAAAACCACATGATCATTTCAACTGATGTAGAAAAAGCATTTGACAAAATCCAACACCCTTTCATGATAACATACAACAAACAAGGAAGAGATGGGCACTCGCTTAACTTGATTAGGGGGTCCTACACTGCTGTGATGTACCCACAGCATACATCAGACCCCACGGTGGGGGACAGGATGCTTTGCCCTATGATCAGGAAGAAGACTGGAATATGGAATCTCACCATTTCTGTTTGTTGTTGTGCTGGAGTTGTTAGCCATCGTAACTAGGCAAGAAAAATAAAGTCATTCAGATTGGAAAGGAAAGACTTAAACTGTCTCTCTTTGCAGAAATTATCCTGCAGATTGAAAATCCTGGGAATCCACTTTTTAAACTGAAACTAATATTCAACTAAACATAAATATTAAAATAAAAAATATAAATATAAAAAGATTACACTATTAAAACTAACAAATGCATTGGCTAAGGTTGCAGGATATGAGATCAATATGCAAGCAAACAAAAAATGAGATTTAAAAAACTTTCATTTACAATAGCATCAATAAAAATAAAATACTTGGGAATACATTTAACAAAAGCCACGTGAACCCTGCACTCTCAAAACTACAATATGTTGCTGAAGTTAGAGGCTTCAGTAAATGGGAAGACATCTCCTTATCGGAATCCCACTGCCTCCTTTGTACAAATGGAGAAGCTGATTTTCACATTCATATGGAATTACAAAGGTCCCAGAATAGCTATAGCAATCTTGAAAGAAAAGAGCGAAGTGGAAAGACTCACACTTCCTAAATCAAGACTTACTGCGAAATGACAATAAAAAGAGTGTGGCACTGGCAAGAAGACAGACATATGGACCGATGGACTGGAACGCAGGTCCCAGAAATAAATACATGTGCATGTCAGCTGATTTTCAACAAGGATGCCCACACTTTGAAATGAAGGCAAGAACAGACTTTTCAACAGTTGGGACTGGGACAAGTGTTATCCAGACACCATAGAATGAAGTTTGACCCTACCTCACACCACACACAAAACTGAATTCAATTTGGATTGAAGACCTAAATGCAAGAGCTTAAACTATAGATATCTTCAGAGAGAATATAGGGACAAATCTTCAAATCCTCTGAGTTGGCAATGAATTCCTAGCTATGGCACTGAGAGCATGAGTGATGAAAGAAAAAAATGGATAAATTGGATTTCATCAAAATTAAAAACTTTCATGCTTCAGAGGACCCTATCAAGAAAATGAAAAGATAATCCATGGTGTGGGAAGATCTATCGAAAATCATATATCTCATAAGGGACTTGTATGTAGGATAAATTTAAAAACCTTACAACTCCATAATAAAGACAAACAACTGAATTTAAAAATAGACAAGGACTATGGATAGAAATTTCTCCGAAGAAATATCTACAAATGGTGAACAGCTCATGAGAAGATGCTATCATCAGTTTCCAGTCCCGTACACACCAAACTGCCCTGAGCTGTCACTCCACATCCACGAAGATGGCAATAATCGGGAAGTCAGTAACAGGTGCTGGCGAGGACGTGGGGAAAGCAGAGCACTCCCACCCCACAGGTGGGACCAGAAAATGGCACAGCATCTTTGGAAAGCAGTCTGGCCATTCCTTAAATGTTCATCATAGAGTTATGATATGACCCAGCAATTCCGCTCCTACGTATACGCTCGAGAGAAATGGGAACATATGTCCACACAAAACTCGTGCTCACATGTTTGTAGCAACATTATTTAGAAAAGCCAAAGAATGGAAACAACCCAAGTATCTATCAGAGGATGTACAGATAAGCAAATTGTGGCATATCCCCTCAATGGGATATGATTCATCCAGAAAAGGGAATGGACTGCCAGCACATGCTAGGACATGGATAAACCTCAAAAAATGTTTTATGCAAAAGAATCTATAGTCATCGAAGACCACACACATACCATTCCATTCATAGGAAATGTCCAGAATAGGCCGATCCATAGACACAAAGTAGGTCAGTGGTTGCCTAGGACCAGGGGGATGGCGGCTATCAGGGGCCAGGCTCCCATCTGGACAGATGGGCACGTTGTAAAGTTGAGGACAGTGACGTCTGCACACTGCAAATGTGCGAGTTGCTGTTTTGTGCACTTCACATGCGTGGACGGGATGGAATGCAAATGCTAGGTCATCAGAGCTGCAAGAGTCCCACCGCCTTAACACAAGGAGGTGCTTTCCTTTCACCCTGCCCATGTCCTTCAAAAGAACTGACTGCAGAGCTGCCACCCCTTCAGCCCCACTTCCAGTTCTGCGTGACTGTCACCTCTCCTGGTAGCTTGGCTCTGCGGCCACGGAATCCTCACAATAAGGGCTTTGACTCGGGGTACAGTGTTGCAGAGCAGGCCCCTGGGCCCACACTTGAGCCCCCGGGAGCAGCTGCAGTGTGTCCCCAGGTGCTGGTGGGCACAGGGAGCATGGGGGAGGAAGGAGCAGCTCCCGCCATCTCTGTTCTTGGGGCTGGCAGGTGTTTGTGAGGTTTCTGCCACATTAGAGGTTAGGTGGCCTTCCTGGGGGTGCTGACATGCTGTTTGAGGAGAGGAAGGTGGCAGGGTGGAGCAGAACCCATGACTGTCATTGGGGGAGCCTCACTGGCCTTTGGTCCCCAGCCCACATGTTTCCTGCTGCCAGCTGCCTGACAGCCAGCCAGGAGTCTTCACTCTAGAGAGCATCATGAGCTAATCAAGGCCAAAGCCTGGCCTCTTAACAGCCAGCTGATGGCAGAGACGGATGCAGAAGCAGAAGGAAGCCAAGGAGGGGAACCCCCCTCCCCAGAGGTGGACACCCTAGTACCCCAGCCCCTGCTCTGTGTCCTCCGACTTGCTTTGGGCTATAGAAGGCTTGGGGTCCCTCCTGGTTCTCTGCAGTGCTGGGAGTGGGCCCACCACAGGAGAGAGGTTGAGGCGGTAGGCACGGGGCGCCTGCTGCCTGCGGGATTGCAGCATGGCTAGGGGGACCCACGGAGCCCCCCGTGGTTCTCTGTCGCTGCAGTGGAGCTGACCCCCTACCAGAGGCTGAAGCAGAAAAGCACCAGCCCATCCAAGTCGCTGCGCTCCGAGGAGCAGGAGCTGTAAGTGGCTGGTGGGGCTGTGTCCTGTGCCCAGGGCAGCCGTGGGCGCGGGCCAAGATCGGGTGGCAGATGGGGTCTCAGGGCTCTTGTGGAATGGCCCGCGGGCGGGGGTTGAGCCCTGGCTCTGCTTCTTGAAGGCAATTCTGCCCTCATAGCAGCTGGGCTTCCCTGGGGCCCTGCAGCCCTCCCAGCCCCATCCCCACTGGCCCCTCCCTGGGATCACGGCTCTGTACACAGCCTGCTGTTCCAGAACAATCTCTCTAAATAAATGGGCACCTCGTTATCCCCGTGAGTGTCCTGGAAGGTGCCTGCCCAGGAAACCCCGGTGGGTGAGGTGGGGGTGCTGAGCAGGGACAGGCCAGGGGGTGGTGTCCACCCTGGGGGCTCACTTTCCTCCTGACGCAGAGCATGTGGGTGGGCCTGCAGGGTCAGCTCCACCTGCGCTGTGGCATCGTGTTGTTCCGACCATGGTGTTGTGTTTCCAGTTTGAAAGAGCTGGACATCCCTGGACGGGGATTTCAGGTCCCTGTCCGCATGCAAGTGGCCACCCAGTGAGGAGGATGGTGGGCCTGGCACCAGCACCCATCTGTGGGGGACGGCAGGGCCCAGAGGGTGGGCATCCCCCCCAACTGCCCCTGTGGCTCCCGTGGCTCCCGTGCAGGATTCCCTTCTTCAAGTTCTGCTCCCAGTGTGGCCGCTCCGTGGGTGTTCGCCTGGTTCCCTGCACCCGCTGCTACGGGATCCTGACCTGTAGCAAGTCTTGCAAGACCAGGGCCTGGGGCGACTTCCACAAACGGGACTGCGGCTCCCTGTCGGTCATCGGTGAGTCTGCACGCCCAGCTGTGGGGGCTGCCATGGGGGCTGCTGTGTCTGAGGACTTGGGCCTGTGGGGTCGGGGCGGTGGTGAGGTCTGTATTATTCCCCGAAACCTCTTGGATTCCAGCTGCTTTCCAGAACTCCCAGGTGGGCCCGCTGTGCAGACAGGGCGGGACTGAGCACCCCCTCCCCTACCCACCTCTAGGGGTCATGAGCCCCTGGCTCCCTGGAGGTGGGCGTGGCCAGGGCCTTGCAGAACCGGGGCACCATCCCTGAGGCTGCTCTGTACACATGGGGGCCCTGGTGGGCACCAGTTTCCTTGGACCATAGCGCCCTTGGTGTTGGTACTGGTTCTGGAAGCTTCTTCCTAGCCCACCCTCCCAATGTCCCCTCCTTTGGATGATCTGGGGAGGAGCTGTGGGCACATGCATGGTGACTCAGGACCAGGGCTCCACTGCTCTGAGGGCAGCTGATGGGGAGCAAAGCTGTGGGCATGGCTGCCACCCGGGACTTGACCAGGTGGGGGGAGGGGCAGGTGTTGCTTCACTCTTTCTCCGAGCCTGTCCTTGGTATGGACGGACAGAAAGGCTGGGTTGACTGCTGCCCTTGGGCCTGTGCCCCTGGGACCCTTCCTCTCTGAGCTCTGACACTCCGTCGTCTCCAGACACGTTCTGTGAAGTGGGGCTCCTGTGGGGTGCACGTGAGCCTGGACAAGGCTCCCTTGGCCTGGAGAGCCCAGGCTGGGAGTCCCTCCACTTTGAAGAGACTGAGTCATCGCCATGCATGCCATGCATGTGCAAGCATGACACCAAGCAGGGCTCGGGCGGGGCTCTTGTCTCTCTGAATGTAGTGGGGAGCCTGGGGCTCGCAGAGCTGGGGGGACGCCCCAAACTGTGGCAAGCTGGCAGGGCCCCCAGGGGGCGCAGGGCTCCTCTGCACTCCTGCAGGGGCCTCTGCCTTCCTGGGGACAGCCCAGGCCCCTCACCTTCCTCCTCCCTGCCAGTTCCTCCTCCAGGGCCCCACCTGGAGGACTTGCACCAGAGGGCGGAAGAAACTCAGTAACGGAGCCAGCGGCCTTGAATGCCTGAGGCCAGGGAGGGCCCAGCACAGGCCAGGTGGCCCTGATCCCCACCCACGGGCACCCACAACCCGGGGCCGCCTCTAGGCTGCTGGCCCTGGGTTCTTCTAGCCTCATGCAGGCTATCTGCACCTGCATGGCAAGGGCCCCTCCTGATCTCAGAATAAAAGGGTCCCATGGGGTGTGTTTTTAACCCTCTGTGCCTTGTTCCGCCCGCCCCTGCCACGCCACGCCTGGAGTTTCCGAGGGTCTCCCTGACTGCTTGGTGCCTGGCATCTGTCAGTTGATGGGAAGGCTGGGTGGATGAGGGTCTGGACTGGAGCTCTAGAGATGATACCAGAAGGTCACTCCTGCACCCCTGAGGTCTTCCCAGGGGGTGTCCATCTGCATTCCTGCTGGAAGGCTCCAGGGCCCCTGGAAGAGTTGGGAGGGGGACGTGTCCATTTCTTCCGGGTGCATTTATGGAGTGTGTGTGTCAGGCAGGCTCCGGGCTGGGACTGTGGGTAGGAGAATTGAAGTGACTGAGACAGAGGGGGTGTGGGTGTGACTGTAAGGAGTGCTGCGCGGCGGCGGGGGTGGCGGCGGGGGTGGTGGGTCTGCTTTCACAGAGGGGGGGCAGGAGGGGGCAGGGAGGACTGAAGACTGGGGTGCCAGGCCACAGAGCAAGAAGGTGGTGGGCATGGCCAGGGAGGAGGAGGAGGGTGGGGCGGGGCAGGTGGGAGAGGAGGTTGGGAAAGGGAGGGGGCTGAGCCGGGGCAGGGACCCCAACTAGGCCAGCTTTTTGCTGGTCAAGGCAGCCCCACCGGCAGCCGTGGTTTTGCCTGATTTCCTGGTGCTCTCATAAAAGATGGGGCTCCTTTTGTGGGAAGCTTCCTGGGGGGCTCCCAGGCAAAGGGCTGAGGAGGGCATCTGAGCACAAGGAGAAAGGAGCCTGTGTGTAGCTCTGCAGGTGTGTGTCGGCCAGTCCTGCCCCAGGCTGTGGCTGTCGGGGGGCCCTTCCCGGGGAGGGGCCGGGGCCTGGAGGGGAAGCCCATGGAGAGGTGTGGGTGGCTTCCACCTCCAGAGTGCTCCTAATGAGCATCTCCTAATTTTGAACTTGTAAATTATGACATTTAGAGATATGTATCCACACAAAAGCAAGAAAAATTTGGATGCCAATTATCCCCAAACCCGGAAGTTTCCATCGCCAATACTTTGGTGCGTGTGCTGCCAATCCCATCTGTGTCTGTGTACATACAGCACACACATCACACACGCTGTCCGTCACACCCTCCCACGCCACCCGCCACACCACAGACACGCACCACGCGCCACACAGCACATACCACGCTCGTGATGTGGGAGCGTGATCGGTATATTCTAAACTTAACCACCCATCTTTCTATGCTAGGATATATTTTTCTGCAACATAATTTTCCCCAAATGAAAACAGTATTTTTATTCTGATGATGCATGCAATCTACACCCATTGTTAAAAAAGGACACAATAAAATAAATGAAAACTGAAAATCCTCATCGTACTGCTCAGGAACAGAACCCCTGAACAGATTAGATTGTAATCTGTGCCCAGGTGCACAGCAAGTATATCACATGCCCCCATGCATGTGCACGAATGTGTTTTCATGTGTCCATTTGTTTTTAATTAAATGGCTCCTCCTGTGACTTTAACCTGCCTTCCTGGGGCACTGCGTGTGTCCTACCATTTTCCTGAAGGAACGGAGGCACCGGCCTACAACCTGCCCACTGGACGTCTGTCTCAGGGCTCACTCGTGGATGGGGGCCACACATACACACACACCTCCCACCTAGTTTTCCTTTGGGCAGAATTCACAGAGGTTGCATTTTCAGGTTTTAGGAGCATTCCCATAATCATCTTAGCCTGCTTGCTGGTGAGGCCAGTGAGCATGGCGCCCCCGGGACACCCGGTCCGTAGGGAACTTTGTCTTCCGGGGACTCAGTGCAGGATGAAGGTCCTCTCCATATGTGGATGCGGGAATGTGGCATTGAGGTATTTCCTCGGGTCCCTTACTGGAGACACCTGCCCTTCCAGCCTCCGGAGAGCTCTCTCCAGACCCTGCTGCCCTCCCTGCAGCCTGTTTCGGGGAGGACCTTCTTTCCCTTTGGACTTCTCTACATGGAGTTGTTCATTTTGTTGTCAAATCCACCTGTCCTGTCCTTCAGGGTCTGGTTTGCTGGCAGGTTTAGGAAGCAGTCCCCAGATTAAGATTATACAAGGTTTGATCAGATTTTAATCTTCATGCATTATTGTTTTACTTATAATTTTATAGTCAGCCCAGAATTACTGTGTAAGATCTGAGAGCCAGCTGGCAAGAATTCCCCACGGGGCTAGTGGTGACTGAATCCCACTGCGGGGCAAGTCTCCCGGGGATGCTCCAGGCTGTGGCTCCTGCAGCCTCGGAATGCCGTCCCCGCCATGGGACAGTCTCCCCAGCGCTCCGTGTCCCTGCGGAAGACGCTAGCTGTGCTTCTTCAGATGACTTGATTTGGCCTGTTGGGTTCAGAAATGTCTTGTTGACACTTTGTAACTATTCTAATTGTTTAGTGTGATTGGGAGACATGTGGCATCTTCAGTGGCTTGAGGCTTCCAGGCAAGTCTGTGCTGTCCCTGTCTGGTCCAGTCTGACAGTTTCCTGAGCAGAGGCGTCCCCACTGGCTGCTCTCCCTGTCTCTCCTTACACCATTCCTGGGGGAAGTCTGCTCAGCTCTCCCCAACTGGGCCACTTCCAGAACCTCCTGCCCCCACTGCCATGGCCCTCCTCTCTGTCCTTGCAGCCATCAGAGGCCAGCCCGTGCCGCTCCTGCACTCACTCATGTCCCATCCAAGTCCCCTGCATGGCTGCTTCCCTGTACCCATCGCTCACTGTCCCCCTTAAGACTGCTCCAGCCCCCCTCTCACCCCCCAACTGGCCCAGGCCTCCACCCCCCATCCCTGTGGCTCCTCCCCTCCCGTTCCCAGAAGGCCACTGTGGAGTCCTCTCCAGCTCTTGGGTCAACAGGAACATTGGGTTGTTACCCCTGACCACCATGCTCCCAGCTCCTGAATATCATGGACAAGATAACTGGATCCCTACCATGCGGGAGTCTGCGTTCTAAAAGGGAGAGCCATCCTGTGGGACAAATGCCTCCTTGCCAGACTCCAGCAGGACAGGAATGGTGCTTCCAGCAGAGTCTCCTGGGCTGCGAGGACATCAGCTTGTGCAGGGCCCCTTGGGGCCAGGGAGGGGTGGCCCCACCAGGAGGGCATAGGCCCACCTCCCTGCATGCATGCGGGTGGGGGGAGGGGAAGGGCACAGGCCCCACCTCCCACGTGCCCCTGGGGGTGCACAGGCCCCGCCATCCCTTCTCCCTGTGGGCCTGGGGTTTCCCTGGCGTCCACGGCACCGAACCTGGCCCCGGTTCTCTGGGTTAGGAGTCTGTGGCTCCTTCTTCCCCATTGCCAGTGGCAGTGTGGCAGCCTTGTATCTACGCAGGATGCTTTTAGCTGGTTTCTTGAAAGGATACAGGCGCTGCATTTTAGGGATTGGTACACTAAAGTTAATCATCCCGGCTTAAATCTTTTCCTCTGGACTTCCCTTAACTTACTGGTCTGGGTGCCTTTGTGTGTTTTCCCTTCTGTGTGAAGCTCCCCCGGCCTGCCCACCCCTACCCCTGGCTCCTCTGTCATCTAGAACATTCTGTTCCTCAGGAATCCAGCAGCTTGTATCTTGGGGATACCCGGACTCAGGCTTCTCTCCCCTGGGCCTTACAAGGTGCTGGGGCATTGGGGCGGGAGGAGGGGTGCGCACCTCATTACCCTGCTCTGTGCCAAGCTCTGTCGGGGGTAGGGAGAGGGCTGTAGGGAGGCTGGCCAGGCAGGACAGTATTGTGTCCTGCCTGCGGTCCGATCCGCCCCACGGTGGTCCACGGCTGGGAGACCCCAGCCAGAGCAGGGCGCAGCCAGCCTATTGCAAGAGCAGCGGGCAGCTGGTCTGGTCTTCAGAATCTCCGTGACCACATTGTCTTTACTGCACTTGGAGCCAAGGCCCAGTCCTGCCAGAGGGTGGACCAAGGGGTGCCTGTCTGGCCACCTGTCCTGGGGAAAGCTGCAGCACACAGCTCTCTCCTAGAAGGTTCTGTGACGCTGAGCCCTCTCCCTGCTTCTGCTCTGAGCATGAGGTGTCCCTGAGGCTCTGGGGGGACCTGCCTTCCTTCTCCTCTGACCATAGTGTGTGCAGCCTGTTGGCTCCCTGCAAACATGGAGTTGGGGTCACTTGGGCCCTGTTGCAGAGTCGGGGTCCCACTGTGCCCAGGTCAGGCCCCACGCCAAGCCACCCCCGTCCCCATGCCCCTGCTTTGTGGGCTCCACTGTCATGGGGAGCTGGGCTCCCTGGGACTTGGGGGTTGGGAGGACAGCAGTGGGGGTGTGCACTCAGAGGGGACAGGGCACAGGGACTGGTGACTTGTGAGGGCCTAGTCACCTTGGAACAGGAATGCCTCAGCAGGCCTGGCACAGAGGTCCACTGGGTGCTCCCCTGAGCCTCGGGACCATGAGGGCAGGAGTGTAGGCCAGCCAGGCAGTGGTGTAGGAAGGATGGGCACTCCAGGGAGAGCCTGCTGGGGCAGGGGCAGAGCGCAGCATGGAAATACCCAGCAAGTGGGGGACACCCATGGGGGATGGGCTGCAGAGAACATGCCCCGTGTCTCCAGGAGCTGTGGGAGAGCCCTCAGGGTGGACGTGGTCAGTGATGGAAGTTGTACTGGGGGTGGGGTCTGATCCCCCGGCTGGTCCTGCTGTGGGGAGTGCTTGTGGGAGGAGGGGATGGCCTATAGAACACGGAGCTGAGTGTGAGACTTCCTCCTGCTCTGCTGGGCTGTGGAGGGGATGTGTGTGTGTGTGCATGTGTACATGTGTTTGTGCATGTGTATGTGTGTCTGTGTGCCTGCATGTGTGTTTGTGTGTACATGTGTGTCTCTGTGTCTGTGTCTGTGTGCATGTGTGTGCGTGTGTGTCTCTGTGCACGTATGTCTGTGTATGCATGTGCTTGTTCATGTGTATCTCTGTGTGCATGTTTGTGTGTGCAGGTATATCTTTGTGTCTGTACATGTGTCTGTGTGCATGTGCACATGCACCTGCATATGTGTCTCTGTGTGCATGTGTGTGCATATGTCTTTGTGTCTGCGCATGTGCCTCTGTGTGCTTGTCTCTGTGTGCATGTGTATGTCTCTGTGCATGTGTGTGTCTGTGCGTGCATGTGTGCGTGCATGTGTGTCTCTATGTGTGCATGTGTGTGTATGGGTAGTGCTGAGCAGGTGGAAGGCTGGGTTAACAGGGGGCTCACCCAGGCAGCTCCTGAGGGTTAGGTTTGTTGAGGCTGGTCTGGGACTAGCCCACCCACCTCCTCTCCCCCTGCCACTCCCCGCCTTCCTCTGGCTTGGGAGTGTGCCCAGACAACCCCCTTGCTCACCCATGCCCTGACCCTTGCTCCTGTCTTCCCGAACCTCTGGGCTCTATTCGCCACTCACCTGGGCTCTTGGCACCCTCTCTCTGGTGGGGAAAGAAGTGCCCAGCTCCCTTCCCTGGTGCTTGGAGGCCACCGCTGGGTGCATGTGAGCTGGGGCAGGTGGGGAGCAGGACAGCAGATGTGTGTGGGGTGCCCTCAGTGACCAGATGTGTGGCTTCACAGCTTGGAAGTGCCCATGGCTCCAGGGGACCTGGCCTACAACAGAGCCCGGCTCAGTGGGGGAGCAGTGGGTCAGGGCGGCACTGGAGAGGGAGGGCCCGGCAGTGGGTGGGTGAGGGATGCTCTTGCTGGGGAGCCAGCGTGCAGGGCCATGGGCACGTGGCATCTGTGGTGGTGTGCTCTGGAGGGGGTGAGGTCCAGGAGGGGGAGCGAGGGCTTGATGGGCTCCACTTGGATCAGGGGAGCCCAAAGGGCCAGGCAAGGATGAGGCATTTGAGAGGAAGCCCCATCCTCGGGGTGTGAGCGGATCGCCAGGGTTGAGGAGATGGAGGGACTGGGCTGGTTGCTATGACCATTCCCCGGGCTCTTGGGAGAGCGGGCGGAACCCTGAGGGGTGGCCAGGTGAGGTCAAGGAAGCCTTGGGAGGAGATGCCCGGGTAGCCAGGAACAGAAGTGATCCGGGGCGTCTGAGAGAGAAGCAGCCTGAGATGAGCTCAGGATGGAGAGGGACGGTGCATCTGGAATGTTAGTGATGGACTCCAAGGGCCTGGAACCCACAGTTGTCAGGGTTCCACCCAGAATCCAGTGTTCTGTGACCTCCGGAGAGACGGGCACTGGGGTGCCTGGTGGGTCACAGGAAGGACACAGACAACACAGGGCCAGGAGCTGTGGGTTCCTTTCCTGCCACAGACTGGAGGCTCCCCCCCAACCCTGTCGTTGGGAGGCAGGCACTGCCCTGTCCCCTTCCTTGGGCCACGGCTGCAGACTGACCACAAGCCAGTGTGTCTGGCTTAGTTTTGTTTGTGGTTTGGGTTCTTTCATTTTGAAGAACCCACCTCCCCCCTCACTAGAAAAGCTTCACAGCCCCACAAAACCTGTATCTAGGCTGGTTCCACCTTGAACATCTTAAGAAATCCACAAAACAATACAAGGATCCCTGACCTACCACCACTCGAGTGGGACACCTGTCCGCACAGATGTCCGCCCTGAGCTGTGCTCATCCCATGCCTGGTTTTTAAAGAACTGGAATGAGAGGCAGCCAGCCCGCCACTCCTGTCCCCTTAGATGGTTTCACTTTTCCTTCCTGTGTCCCTAAAAGGCACGTGGGACTGCTTTCTATTGTTAAGATTTTACACTGCATAGCGCTTTGGAAAATCTCTTTCTGCATTCTGATGACAAGGAAAATTGAGCACTTTTTCATATGTAACTAATGATTATCCTATTTATTATTTAAAGATTTATTTGAGAGAGCATAGAAGTGCGCACACACAAGCGGGGGGAGGGACAGAAGGAGAGAGAGAATCCCCGACTCGGGGCTCGGTCTCGATTGCATGACCCTGAGACCACGACATGAGCCGAAGTCAAGAGTCAGATGCTCAACCGACTGGGCCGCCGTGGGCGCCCCACGATCCTCTTTATTATTTCTCTGGCATTTGGAGTTCTTGCGTCTGGGATTGGCCTCCGTGGGAGTGGGATTGCGGTGCATGTTATCACCGGGATGGCTCTGTTCTCAATGGTGGGAGCCTCTGATGTGTGCCATGGCCTGTGCCTCCGTGTCTGGTCCGTCTTGTGCAGGACGGAACACTGGGGTGCCCACGGATGCCCATGGCGTCCTTGTGGCTCGAGGCACTGTGTCTCCGGGGATGCTTGCTGTGCCCTCGGGTCATAATGTCCCCTTGTCTTCTCTGTGCTTGAAGCGTGGCTTTCCACAGTTTGCTTTTTAGTCTCTCCCCAGTTCACATGTTGATGGTGTGAGGTAGGGGACTGCTTGAGCCCCCTAGGGTTATTTTATGTGCCCTTCTCGCCCACCCCCTGGCAAGCCCTTCATCTGTTCCCCTCCTCAGACTTGCCTTTTCTAGAATTTCCTCCAGAGGGACTCAGACAGGCCTGGTCTCTGTAGCTTGGGGGCTGCACTCAGGCTGCCAGCCTGTGGGTAAGGTGCAGGGGGCTTTCCTTTCTCTGAAACAACCAGCTCACTGGGCCCCTGACCTGCCTCCCCCACCACAGCTGGCCAAAGGCATGGAGCTCCTGCCAACCTGCCTCTTGTGCGGGCCCCACCTCCTGTGGGGTCCTCATTTTCTGTGGGGAGGGCCCTTGCTTTCTGTGGGCGGTCTCTACCTCTTGTGTGGTTCCTGCCTCCTGTGGGGTTCCCCTGTCTGTGGGGTCCCTGTATCCTCTGGGTGTCCCCATCTCAGCTCTGGCTGATGCTTTTCCCAGTCTGTTTTCTTTTAAACAATGGGCTTGTTCTAACCTGAGGGCTTCCATCTCTCTGACCCCACACAAACTTCTGTAGACCATTTGTCCCACAACCTGACGCTTTCGGGCTCTGGCTCTCAGTGGTGGGTGTCTTTGGGGGCATGCCATAATTTTTAATTTGAATTCCCATTGTGGGTGATATGGGACCCCCTCTCCCAAGGTCCTCTCACTCTGCCTGGGTCGGGGAGTCCTGCCTGATACCGGCTGAGGACCAGCGGGACTCCCACTCTGGGGAGATGGTTTCTGGGCAGAGCCCCGCCCGGCAGCAGTGCCCCCCATACTCCGGAGCCCCGCGATGGCTACTGGCTTTGCGGCGTTCCTTGCCTCGTGCAGTGTGCAGCGCGCAGAGCTGTCCCCTGGGCTGTCCACAGGGGCGGGCTCATCGCTGTGAGCGTCAAAACCAGACGTTTCCTGGTGTTTCCTCCCGAGGCTCACGCTTGATTGGGACAGTCTGTCTGGTTCCCACTGCTGCTGCTGTGTGGTTTGAGGCTCCTGAGAGGTTCCTGGCTGCCTCGCTTCTCTGTCTTCCAGGGTCGGGCCCAGAAATGGGTTTCTGCTAGAAACCGTGCAGGGTCCTGCTCGCATTTTCAGGCCCCGCAAAGGAAGGAGGGAAGCATTTCCCTTCACCGAGGTTGCCCGTCACTGGGTCCTGTCCATCCGTGCCCCGTCACCAGCCCTACACCCAGCCCCACCTTTGACAGATCGGGCCCGCGACTTGCCACCTATTTTGTTTCCCGCAGGAGCACAGGCCCCCGGTTCCAATCCTTCCATGTTCACTAGGAGATCTGTTGTCTACCCTGAACTAGAGCTAGCCCTTCGATTATACGTGCAATTTCTGGTCAGAGGGCTTGTCTCCAGGTAAAGGAGCGCTGGTCTCCTGGAGGGAAGGAGTACGTGACTTCCCACGCGTGTGTGCATGTGAAGCCCCGTGCCAGCCTGCCCACTGGAAGGGCTGGCTGCTCTCGGCTGCCAGCAGGGGCTGGTCCTCGTGTCTGGGGCTTCCTGGCTATTTCCAGGGGAACGAATTGGGACCCAGAGCCAGGAAGCAGCCTCACCTTGACCTGGTCCCCACCTGCCCCTGGCTGGTGCTGGAAGTCCACCTCATTTGTGTCTTTCCCCCACAGGGAAAACAGAATTAGCTGTGTTCACAAAGAACTTCCAGAAGTCCTCAAAACACCTGGGCAAGAAGGCAAGCCAGAAGCCTGAGCCCCCAAAGCCACCAGGCCGGCCGAAAAACTACTCCACGTACAACCAGGAATGAGTGTCTGGTGACCCACGTGTTCCATGGACTCTGGAGGCTGTGTCCCAGCCTGCCCAGGGAGGGAGGCCGTCCCCCAGCCCACACCCACTGGGAGGAGTTTGACCACCCTGCCATCCCCTGGCTCTAGGATGGGCAAGCTGGTGAGCCCCTGGTTGCTGCTGGGCCACAGGGAGCCGCAAGCCCTGGAAAAGCCTCGTTTTTCCCTCCCAGGGCGTGCCACTGCCACCCCTGCGCAGGGGAGTGGGGTCCTGGCCACTGGCTCCTTGGCACATAGGCCCACGGAGGAGAGGCTGTGCGAGGCGTTTCCAGGCAGACTAGCATGGCCGCAGTTCCCAAATAAAGTGACCTTGTGGCAGCTCTTGCTTCTGGGGCGGAGAGGCACCCTAGGGGGTGGGGTGGGGCTGGCAGCTTCGCCCCGGGTGCAGGCCCTGTTCAGCCCCGCGGACAGACTGGGCCATCGGGATGTCCAGACAGGCCTGGCCTCAGATCCACGCGGTCCCCATGCTCTGGCCTCCTGGGTGTCTCGGAGGCTACTTGGAGGAACTGGAAGCTTCCCCCGTCCCGTGAAAGGATGTGAGTCCAGAGCAGGGAAGGAGTAGACAGCAGGTGGGTCCTGGCCTCCTCCTCCTCCCAGGCACCGCGTGGACCCAGGGTGGGACGGGGAGACCGAGACCAGGGGTGCTGTCTGGGCGCAAGAACCCCCACCACGCGCCCTTTGTCATGTCCTGCTGTGTGCGGCCCAGGGGCACGCACTCACCCAAGCTGTGCAGGAGGGGTCCACAGCAGCCACACAAGCTCTCCAACCTTTTATTCATACAAGGACTCAAGAGCATAGGACGCCAGTTGACACCGTGCAGCAGGACACAGCAGGCCTGGCTACCGCCTGGCTGGGGACTGTGCTGGGCCGCCCCCGCAGAGAGACGTATAATGTAGGCCCCCGATGGGACGGCCATATGGAGCCACATGCTGCCATCCAGGCACATGGGCAGCTGCCGCCCCAGAGACCCTGAGAGTCCAGCTGGCCCTCACCTACAGGGAAGGAGGCCCCAGGCTCTGCCCCCCAGCCTGGCACGAGCAGGGTTACTGTGGGGTGGGAGTGCCTGTGGGAGTGTGCTGCCCGGTGGGGCACAGGCTGGGGGCCCTGGCCTACATGGGAGGTGAGGCAAAGCAGCGCTAAGTGGCCTTGTCGGGCCCTGGTGCTGGTTAGGACTACTGTCCCTGGCCACAGTGGCTCAGCATCCCACAGACCCTCGAGGGTCCTCTTGCCTGAGCCCTTTTCTGGTGGGGTCCAGCCCCCTCCCCAGGGCCCAGGGCAGCTAGGGCCAGGAAGGGAGGGAGGGAGGTCCTGAGCCTGGGGGAGGGTCTGGACAGCCCGAGTGAGCAGGGATGGCCCCCAGGTCCGGGAACCCCCAGCCCTTCCAAGCTCTGGGAGGAGGAGCTGAAAAGCAGCTCTGACTGAACAAATGGAAAGCGTCTGTGAATGTCTGTACGTTTGGAAAAGCCCTTAACTATCAAAGCCCCCCAGGCCCCTACAGCTGGCGGGGTCAGGAGGGACCCAGGTGGCCCTCTGGCTCGCGGGGTCAGGCCCCCTGGCCGAGCTGAAGTTTCACCGGCCACCCAGATCCTCTGGCCAGGTGTGGCCTCCAGCATTGCCTGCATCACGCGGAGCATGGGGCCCCAGGTCTGGTGGGGATGAGGCAGGAGCACGGGCGGGCAGGCCCTCTGCACAGTCGTGGGGCCCTGTGTTCCAAGGGGGTGCCCATGTCTGCGGAGGGCCCAGCCTGCTCTCCTGGGGAGGCCAGGATCAGCACTCCCAGCCCCGCACGCAGATCACCCAAGAGCAGTGCCCAGACGGGGTGAGGCTGTGCTCATGGTGGCCCCTATGCACCCCAGGCCTTTGCAGCTGGTCCTTGGAGAGAATGAGGTCCACATGGACAGTCAGCAAAGGTTCCAGCCCAGGTAGAACTCTCCTGGAGGCTGAGGGGCTCGGCGGATGTGTGTGTGTGTGTGTGTGTGTGTGTGAGAGAGAGAGAGAGAGAGATCGATCACGGGGCCCTGGCTGAGTCAGAAGGTTCATGCATAATCTCAGCGGTCCCCTCGCCCCTAAATGGCAGACACCCCGCTGCCCTCCTGGGGATTCTGAGGTGCCCAGGGCTGGGCCTTGGTTTCTGATACCTGGAGCCCAAATTTCTCCGTGGGAAGAGGCAGGAGAGGAAGGCACAGGCTCGCTCTCTCCAGCGGGATGCTGCTCAGGGAGCTGGGGGGAGAGGCGCAGGTGGGCAGGCGGGAGGTGGCCACCGGCATCCCCCAGGTCCCTGAAATACATGGCTTTTGGGGACATTTTTCCTGGCTGACCTGAGGGCCTCCTACAAAACTAAAAGCCAGGGTGGCCGGTGGAGCCAGGAGGGAGGGCCAGCGCCCTTGCCCCCCCACCCCCTCCAGTGCAGTCACAGAGCCAGGGTCCCTCACTGTCCCTCCCTGTCCTGCCCTGGGGCCTCTAGGCCATGGAGAATTAAATATCATCTGTTCTGCGTTTTGGCAAAGTCAGTTCTTGGCCTCGGTCCCTGGGGCCTGGGGCAGTTACCGCCACGTGGGGCTGGCAGCTGAGAGGACCAGGGCGAGGAGCAGCAGCAGCAGCAGGGACACGCAGGGCTGGGGGCAGCTCGCAGCCGCAGTCTTCTGGCCCTCCCGTTCTGACAGGCCGGGGAGGGCGTGGGTCAGGGTCGTCCGTGAGCTGGAGCTCTTCTTGCTGACCCTCTGGTCACACAGGTCGTCCGGGCAGCTACCACCACTACCTGAGCCACTGCTGTCGTCACCTGGGGAGGAGAGGATGCTCCAGCAGGCCCGCCCTGCCATGGGCCCTGAGCTCCGGGGACCCAGAGCCCAGCAGGCCCGCCCTGCCATGGGCCCTGAGCTCCGGGGACCCAGAGCCCAGCAGGCCCGCCCTGCCATGGGCCCTGAGCTCCGGGGACCCAGAGCCCAGCAGGCCCGCCCTGCCATGGGCCCTGAGCTCCGGGGACCCAGAGCCCAGTAGGCCCGCCCTGCCATGGGCCCTGAGCTCCGGGGACCCAGAGCCCAGCTTCCCACCATGAGGGCCTCCCATGCTCCACCTGGACCTGTCAAGGCCTGTGCTTGGGGATATCGGTGTGTGTGTGTGTGTTGGGGGGGTGCCTGGTGTCCATGCCCAGGCAGCGGCAGTTAACAGAGCCACCATGCAGGCCCAGGGGCTGGGAGGGTCCCTGATCTGTGCCCTTCCCACACACTGCCCTGTGACTTCCAGTCCCTGGGGCCCCGCCCGCACTGGCATCCTGGAAGTCCACGTCGTTGCCACTGTAGGCGCCGCGAAGCCGATTGGTCATGACCTTCAACTTCATGATCTGTTGGCGGACGGTCATGTCGGGCTTGGTGATGTCCACCTCCACCTCGGGGTTGTTGATCTGATTGGCCAGGCCATCGCCCATCACTTCTGGGAGGTACCTGGAACGGCCAAGGACAGGCTCTGGGTCACTGCCTGCTCCCTGCAATGGGGTGTTACTCCAGCATGCCCTCCCACTTCCTCTCCATCTGTCCAGGTGCTGGCAAGCCTGAGACCCGCCGCAGCCTGTCGGGGGCTGCCAGGAGCCCACAGAGCGTGGTGTGGAGGCACCGAGTGGTGCGCACGCCACCGGGGGCTGGCCCAGGCCCTTGTCTGGGCTTCCCGTGTCCCACTGCGTGCCCAGCATCAGGCATGGTCCCGTGCACATAGCACTTGGTGACACAGGCCAGATGAGGGTCCTGGGTGAGGCTTCTGAGGCTAGCCAGTCTATGGGCAGCTGGGCAGCACCCACCTGCCTTTGGCCATGCCGTTCCAGCAGCGGTCATCACTGGCACTGCTCATGGCCAACTTCTCACTGCACAGCACACTGGGGAGGCTGATCCAGAAGTCTTGGGCATCCCGGAGCTGCACCTTGGCCTCCGAGACCTGCAGGGCAGCGGCCAGGCCATGGGGCACCCCGCTCAGCTTGCCCTCCCGTCCCCTGCCCACCCCAGGCCTGGCCGGCTGAGGGCTGCTCACCAGCTTCTCCAGTGCGCCGGTGGGAGTCTTCTCCTGTAATACCAGCTTGCCCGGGTGCCGCTTCTCCTCGGGCCCAGAGCCCTGGGGGCTCACCTTGGGGTTCCCACAGCCCTGGATGACCTGGGGGAAGACCATGGGGGTCCTGGAGGGGCACAAGGCCAACTCTGGGCTGCCCCGCCATGCCCGCTGCACCTGCCTGCCCACACCTTGGCCGTGAGTATGTCCTTGTTGTCCTGGAGGGCGTTGATGGCTTCTGCCAGCCACAAATGCACGTTGCCGATGACACTCTCTGCTCCCGAGGGGCCCCAGAACTTGTCGGTGATGAGCACCATGGAATCTGGCCCAAGTGTGAACACATGCACAGAGAGCGTTTTGTAAATATGCACGCTAGCTACCTCATGTCAACATGCTAGCTCACGCATGTGCTGACACGCATGAACGCTGGCCCACCAGGTGTCTGCTCACGAACACGTTAGCTCTTATGTGTGCTGGCAGATGCCTGCCCGCAACATGTGTATGGAACCTCACGTGTGTGCTGGCACGAAGTGCACTGGCCCACCATGTGCCCATGCCAGCTGACACGTGCTCAGACCACATCCTAACATGCACATGTGAGCACACGTCAGCACATGTGTGCGGGCCAGCCGCGCCAGCACACGTTAGGGTGTTCACCGGCTGGCATCTGGGCCTGCTGGTGCACCTCCTCTCAGCCACGTCTGCGCACATGTGCAAATGTGCACGAGTGTCGGCCCACTATGTGTGCCACACGTGCATGTTAGTTCAGGCATGGGTGGCCTGTCCTAGGTCACAGGTGTGTTGCATGTGTGCACGGCGGGGCGCTTGCTCGGGGATGGGGAGGGGAGGGAGGATGGGGAGCCATGACCTCAGAGGGCTGCATGCCAGGTAGCAGTTGGAGTTACGCTCTGTTCTGAATGGCCTCCCTGCCCCATGACTCCAGGCCCCTCCTCCTCCCAGGGCCATGGCCCACGCTCCAGAGGGTGGGCCTGGCTGTGTCCCTGCACCCGCAGACCCCTGCTCTGGCGCGTGGCGGTGGGGACGGCTCACCCAGAAGGTTCCTCCACTCGGCATCAAGGTCGGCCTGGTTGGCCAGGCAACCCTTGAGCACGTTGCGGCAGTAGTCAGGGCAGGGTCGGGCGCCGGGGACCCCCAGGCAGGGTGCGCAGTATGCCAGCTTCATGACGGCCCTCGTGCACTCCGGGCCCAGGGGCACCTGGGGAGGCAAGGCCGCCTGAGCCCCACCTGGCAGCTGGCCGTGTCCAGCCCTCCAAGGAGCCCCAGGGTGGAAGGCTCAGGACAGAAGTCAGGAGGCTGCATCTCTGCCCCAACCTGTCTTGGGGACCCTGTCTCATCTCAGAGGGTCAAGCAGGCTCCCAGGGGTCGGGCCATCCTCCTCACTGCAGCCATCGCAGCGTTTGAGTCCCTGGAACAGCGCTGTTCCCGAGCCTCACGAGAAGTGTGTGTGCGCCTCCCCTCCATGCAGATGAGGGGACTGGGGCTCGGCTGGGAAGGGGACTCGCTAAGGACCCCAGCTTGAGAGGGAGGTGGCTCACGCCCAGGGCTCTGTGGGTCTGACTCGGGCTGCCTCTTGAGGGAGGTACCCTGCTGGCCCTCAAGGCCTCAGGCCCAGCCTGTTCTGGCCTCCCGATGTTGTCCACACCATTTCCCCGCTCCCGTCCACCCGACCCCTGCGGTTGGCTCAGCATCCAGCCCCCTGTTCTTCTCCCCCCACCCCATCCTGCTTGGGACCCAGCCTGACAGAGGAGGGACTGACCGTTGCCCACATCAGAGCTCTCTGCTGGGATGGGACGCAGGATGGGACGTACCGTCTGCAAGCCCTGGGCAGAGGGATGGGGGTGGGGCTGGGAGGCGGGGCCACTGTACACACCTGGGCCACCTTCCGTACTACGTCGCCGGCCACGCCCAGGCCCTGCACGAAGGCTCGAGCTGCCACGAAGGCGCGGGTGGCGCGCAGGCGCAGTTCTCGAGGGGCCTCCCCGAAGGGCCGCAGCGCGTCGGCCTGCTTGCCCAGGCAGTCCAGGTAGTCGTCGGGGAGGAGCAGCTGCGGGTGCAGCTGCCGGAAGAGGCGCTCCAGCAGGCGGGCCCAGAACTCGGCCAGTGTGTCCTCCAGGTGCAGGTTGGCGCCGCGATAGTAGAGGCGAAGCTCAGCGAACAGGTCCTGGAAGGCCCTGGCGCTCTGCACGTACAACTCGCCCAAAGCGCCGGGGAAGGCATCCTGCAGCGCCCGCTCCGACTCGTTCAGCAGGTGCTGGAAGTGATCTGGGCCCCGGGAGGTGGGTGTGAGGCCTCCCAGGGTCTCCTGGCCTCCTGACCACTCCCCAAGCCTTGGCCGGAGCCAGATTCCCGGGGGGGCGTGGGGCTCTGGGAGAATCAGAGCCCAGGCTGTGGAGGCCAGAAGGGCTGTGGGTACCCAGGACTCTCAGACCTCCCCCCTCCTCAATGGCCTGGGGTGCAAAAGCCTGCCTGGGGGTCCCTCCTCGGCCTCAGGGCCTCCAACTGGGACTCCAGTTGACATTTTGAGGCTGGGGACAGACACAGGGTGCTTCAGTGACCTACTGGGATCACCCGTAAGGTGGGTCCTGAGCCAGGGGGTGGGATCTACCTCCATTCTGCCTGCTGCCCCCTGCACTGCCTCCAACCCCCATGAGTCTGGCTGTCCTTCTCTTTCTCTTAGATGCCCTCCCTTGGATTCCGTAAGCCTCAGCTCTTATCCTGCCCCCAGAAGCTGGCCTGCCTGATGGCCCGGGGAGGGTCTCCTGCCACCTTTGGGATGTGCCCAGGACCTGGACAGGCATGCTGAAGCCCTCTGGGGGAGAGCAGGGCATGAGCATGTGGAGCAGACCTCCATGGTTTTGGGGAAATGCCCCTGCACCCTAAGTGCCCAGAATGGGACCCCCAAGAGCTCCCACCCCCTCTGGCAGGGAGAAGCAGAGTCTATAACCATACAAACCCTCCACTCAGACTTGTCCCTGAGAGTCATGGCCACCCTCCCTGCACAGGCCCTGGGACCCTGGGCAGGCTCCCCTACATCTACCCCCGTCCCCCAAGGTCTTGGGCTGGCTGGGGCAGGAGATCCTCCACAGCACACAGGTGGGAGTGGGCAGCTCCTGGCCAGGCTGTGGAACCGGGAGCAGGGGTTCAGGGACTGAGATCGTGGACCTCAATACCTCTTGGGACTGCCTGGTGACTGCAGACACACACTCTCCCTCTTCTGTCCGCTCAGGCTCTGCCAGAGCACCTTCCCCCTCCAGTTAGACTTTAGGTCACTTCCTGGGGGCCCCACCCCAGCTCCCACCCCGTTCCCCTGAGGTGCCACTGTGGGCATCATCATACCAGCCAGCTCTATGTTGTCTCGGGCACTTGCTCTCTGCCTGGACCTGGTGTGAGACCTGGTGAGAGTCTCCCAACCACCCAGCCGCTGCCCTGGAGATAGGAAGGCCACACCTGGGGACCCAACCGCCTCTTGCTCCCATAGAAGGGCAGCCCCAGCCTCAGTCCTCTGTCCCGGCTCTGCGCCACCAGTGGCTGAGGCAAGGCCTGTCCCTGTCTGCTGGTGACAAGGAGGCACTTTTAGAGCAAGAAGGTGCTCACTGAGGGCCTGGGCCTGATCTCCCCAAACGGACATGTGTACTGCTGTGCATACCACAGGATGCACGAAGAGGCCTGCACACAGCCTTCTGCTCCTGCCTCGCCTGGAGGGCTGCCCTCGCGCCCAGGTTCCCCCAAGCCCAGGGGCCTGCTCACCATCAAAACTCTGCAGCTGGGTGGCGAGCATGGTCTGCAGGGCGCGGCCGCTGTCCAGGAGGGCGGCCTCTAGCTCGGCACGGCTGCGGTTGGCCAGCTTCTCCTCCATCTCGCTGGTACAGCAGGTGTAGCCCTGGGGGCAGACCCTCAGGTGCTCTCCTGTGGGGAGGGGCTGTTGTGAGGGAAAGGAGGGGCCCAGGAGGCTGGGCAGACCCTGGAATGGGGCACAGCTCCAGCAGGGGCCTGGGTTGATCGTGCAGTCCCCAGCGCAGGACACAGGAGTGGGGCTGCCCTCTGCGTATGACCTCTAGGCCCTCGGGGCAAAGCCAGCGGGGGTGGCATAAAGCAGGGGTGCAGGAGGCTGAGCCCTAGGGCAGGAATGCCCCCTGCTGCCACCACGCAGGTGAGGCGGACCATCCCAGGGGTCCTGGCACAGCTCAGGACATGTGTGCCCCAGCACAGAACGGCCTCGGGGCCCTGGGTCTGTGCAGAGGGGTGGACTGCCAGACTGCTGGCTCCCCTGGGCAAGCTTCCAGGACTGCAGGGTTCCCTTGGCCTGGGCTGGGGATGGGGGGGAAGGGCTCCCCCCACCACAAAGGGCAGGGCAGGACCATCAGAGCCTCCTCCTATCTCCAGTCCAGAGGTGCACGGTCCCAGTGAGGACTGCAGGCCTGAGTGGGGCTACTGACTGGGGGGGTGGGGTGCCTGGTGAGGAGTGGTCCTGCACGCGAGGGGCCTGGACACACCTGGGTCCCCATCAGGTGTGCGTCCCTTCCTCTGTCCCCAAAGCCCTCCTCACCCCTCAAGCTCCCAGCAACGCACCACCCACGCTCTGTCCTGGAGGCAGGGCCAGAGGCTCAGTGCACACAGCCCTGCGGACACACCGTGGAGCCGTGCAGGGAGGTGTGTGGGCCACAGAGCAGGAGGCTTTGAAAATACGGCGGGGCCAGTGTTAACAACCACGGCGATTCTGAGGCGGGTGCTGGGACCCCATCTTACAGGCTGGGAAACAGGCTGGCGGAGACTCGGTTTCCCGTCCAGTCCATGCTATGACGCGAGGAGCCAAGTAGCTCCGTCAGGTGGCCTGCTGTCAGGCCCCCTTAGCCCTCTACTCCCCTCCCCACCCTGCTGGCCGTGGTTCTGGCCCCAAGGCTGTGGAGGAGCCTGGGCCCGGAGCGGAGGCAGCGGTTTAACCTGAACAGGGTCTGTGGAAGGCTCAGCCTGTGCGCTGCTGTGGGGGGCTGGATCAGCCTGGGCAGAGCCCTGGGGGTCCCGAGGCTGACCCGAGGGCTGGGGGGCTCCCAGGTGACCCTCAGAGGAGGGTGAGCAGCCCCGGCAAGAGGCCTGGAGGGCACAGGCAGCTTCCAGCAGAAGCTTGGCGTGGCGGGGGCAGTGGGAGAAAAAGGTAATTATCCTGAGGCTGAATTAATCCTAAAGAGTCGGTGGGAACCACCAGGTCAGGCTGGGCGGGAGTGGTTGGTCTCCCGCGCTCACTCGCACAGTCCCGGGCTGGGTGAGCAGCAGACAAAACAGAGCGGCTGTGTACACGCCCTGAGCCGACCGCGTGCCGGGCGCAATGCTGCGTGGGCTGCAGGCCCCTGCACACTGGGTGCGACTGGAGGGAGGATGTCAGAGGTCCTGGAGGAGCCCACTCAGACACAGCGGGGGAGGGGAGGTTTGGGGGTGTGGAGGTGGAGGGAGAAGGCCAGTCTCTCCTTCTTCCCCTTCCCACATGGGCCCTGAGCAGTCCCACTCCCCAGGCCCCAGGTGCCCTCAGTTCTCAAACACCGGCACCCTGCAGGGGCTGCCCGTCTGGGGGACCACCACCCCTGCTCCCAGGGCCTGGCAGTGATGCTAGCGTGTGTGTCTGAGGGGGGGCTCTGGCCCCCACCTTGGGATAGGGCTGAAGGGGTATGACAGTTGGGGGTCTGGGACCTGACCCCCGGGGTGAATCAGGGCTTTCCGGGCCACCTGGGGTCAAGGGTCGGAGCCTGGCTCCCCAGGGCCTGAGAGCAAGGAGGCACCCCTTCTCATGAGGGCTGGATGGGCAGGTACATCCAGGCAGGAAAGGCTGGGCCCATAAACGCCTCCCATCCCTCTGTCTCAGGGCCTTTGCTGACTCGCGGTGTGGCCCTGGACCCTTGTCAGCAGGCGGCAGGACACTGGGCAGGATGAGGCTCCTCTTTATGGGGTCCCTGTGCACCAACTGGCAGAAAGCTGAGCTCCCTGTCTCAGCATCCTCTCTCAGGATCCTATCTCAGTATCCTCTGCATACCAGGGTCTGGGCGGGCTGGGGGGTGAACTGGGGACATGCCCTGGGACGGGGGCAGATGCCAGCCTGGGCTCTGCTGCACTAGGCACTCAGGCTGGCTGGGTGGGCACAGGCTGCCAAAGCGAGAAAGCACTGGAAGGCCAGAGGGATGGACAGCGTCCGTGACCGGCTGCCCTCCAGTACCCTGGGGCAACTGACCAGCTCCCCGAACCTGCTAGCACATGTGGACAGCAGAGAGACAGGGCTGCAGACAAAACCTGGGGAGACACAGGGAGCACCCCCCCACCCTGTGGGCAGGCTCTGAGTGGGCTCCTGGGCACCGCCAGCATAGCCACCACTCTCACCCCAGCAGCCTCCCGGGAGCCTCCCCAGCCCTGCCTGGCCACCTCGTCCAGCCGCCCGGTGGCCTGCGCCGTTCCGGCTGCCCCAGCACAGCCCCCGTCCCTCCCTCCCTCCTCGGACACACGGGAGTGAAGACACGGAGCCAGAGCCCGGGCGCCGGCCTGAGGCCCCGGGCGGGCTGGGCAGAGGCGGCCCCCAAGCCGGCTGCAGGGCGGATGCAGAGGCTGGTGCAATAGTGACAGTCAGGACGCAGAGCTCTGTGCTTCCCTCCTGCCCACTCTCGCCCAGCTTGGCCTAGTGTGCACATCACTGATAGCCCTGGACGTCAGCCAGCTGGACGTGGGCTCTGCAGGGCACCCCCTGCACCCCCCCCCCAAAAAAAAGCAAGCCTGTGCCTCCTGGTCTCCCGGTCAGAGTCAACTTGTGGCGGGGTGGTGGGCTGCCAGGAGCGAAAATGAGCTCCCTGCCCCTGGCGGTGTACAAATCCCACTGGTGACATTCTGTACTCTGTCATTCCAGACCCTCTGCCCCCAAACCCCCACCTCTCCTCTCAGCTCAATACCTGCAGAGGAAGGAAGGCTTGCCCAGGAGGGAGAGAATGCTACCCCCGGCCCTGGGAGGCATTGGCGGGTCCACTCTTCCCACTGACCCCTCCCACAGCTGGCCAGCGACCATCCCTCCTTTCTCCCTCAGTCACTTTGCTGTTTTTGCAAAAGCCGGCCACAGCCTTCCCTAGTTTGTGGGACATTTCCTCCCATGGGTGATCTAAGTTTTTGGGGGGAAGGGTGGAGGACAGTTCCTCCCTCACCCCTGTCCCTGTGGCACCGCTCCTCCAGGCCCTGCCCTTGAATCCCAAGATGCCCTCTGATCCTGCTCCTCAGGGTTAAGTTCTTGCACCCACTTCCCTAACCCCATCAGCAATGGCTTCTCTTCCTCGGTGGCAGACCACCCATGTCCATCTTCTCCCCTCCAGACCCAGACTTGCTGGGGTCACCCCAGATCCCCGACTTCTCTTCACTAAGCCCCTACCAGTCTGGGGCTCCAAACATCTTTAGGGCCCACACCCTCCTGCCACCTGCTGAGCCGCAGCTCCCACTGCCCTGTCTTAGCAGCCTCCCAAGAGCGTCCCCACCCAGTAGCCACCCTCGCCAGCACTGTCACCCCAACGCTTTAGCCCAAGACCCTCACCCCAACAGTGCTCATTCTGTCCAGTGCTGGACACAGACCTCATGTGTCCAGGCCATGCCTGGCAACCACCTGTGGCTGGTGGCAGTAGAGCCCTCCTGAGGAGACTGCAGAGGGAAGATGGCGCCATGCCAAGTCCATCTCTCCAGAAGCTTCTATGGCTCACACGAGAGTATGTAGCCTGCTGCTCAACCTGTCTTTAAAGCCACATCCCAAAAACTCTGCACCAACCGACCCAGCCACCCCTAGCACACTGATTCCCTGTAGACAGTTCACCTGCACTGGCCGCCTTGGGGCTGAGACACGGTTGTGTGGACAGCCCCAGGTACCAGGACACACCACGGGAGAGACCCAGGTCTGGAAGAGCAGGAAGGGCACTGCTTCCCCACCCCTCCCCCTTCCTTAGTTCTGGACCCTCCATCGGGCCTTGCTGGCAGGCCGGGGTGGCCAGGTAGAGAAGGCTTTCCCAAGCAGTACTCTTCTCTGGACCACTGCCCCCTGCCCACTCCTGTTCCCGGCTGCCATCCACCCCCGGTGGCCACGGGGTCCCCCTGGCATGGCCACCAGCCTGCTGGGGGTGGGAGGCACTGAGCACACAGAGGAAGATTCCCTGGTCACTGTCCACACAGGAGCTCCAGGCCTTCCTCTCTCACCCTTCTGTCTGGAAGCCTCTGCCCCTGACTGGTCCCTGAAAGAGGGCCACACTTGATCATCCGGAAGGGTGGCCTCGGACTCCTCTTGCAGAGGACATTTCAACCGCAATCTCTTACCCTCCCTCCTAACACATCAACAGCAGCAGTAACCCCTCCTGCCTCCTCCGACCCAACCTGCTTCTCTACCCCTCACCCACCAACCAAAGCCCTCCCCCCCCCCATTTCAGGCAAACGACAGCATCACCAAGGAGCCCTCTGTCACTTCCACCACGCACTAGGACCCAAAGCCGAGGAGTATCGCTGCGGACACTTCCTCCCTTGGTGGATGGGAGGGGTCGGCTCCCCAGGCCTGCAAGGGGCTGCTTCGCAGGTGGTGGAACAAAGGCTGGGCGCCTGGGTGCCCTGGA
>PISX010006443.1:71085-97582 GCA_004024625.1 Mellivora capensis
GATTGGCGGGTAAGGGGCTTGCTGCAGTGGGCGGCTCATGGGGGCTGGGGGCTGCAGCAAGCGAAGGGGAGGGGGATGGGTTTGACGGAAGAGGAAGGGGGGCTTGCTGCAGGAAGGGGGCTGCGGCAGGAGCTGGGAAGCAAAGGAAGGGATGGGGGTGGGGAGGGGTGTTAGGATGCTGCGGGGCAGCGGGCAGAGAGGGACCTGGGGAAGGGGAGGTGGGGAACTGGAGGGGAGAAGAAGTGGAGTGGTGCTGGGGTGCTGCGGTGCTGGGGTGGGCATGGAGACTGGAGATGAGGCTCCTGATGGGAAGAGGTGGAGAAGGGGATGGGACGTGGAGGAGGGCCCCCATGCGCTTGTGGTGGGGATGAGGGTAGGCGCAGGATGGACAGAAAATGCAGCCAAGGCGGTGGTGAGGGGGGACAGGGGTGGGGATGAGGATGTCGAGGCGGAAGGAGTGAAGGTAAGGGTGGCAAGCCTGAGGATGGGGATGCAGGGGGGGGGGGGAGATGGAGATGGCTTGGGGCAGAGGGCTGTCTGGAGACCCAGCCTGGATCCCAGCCCCGCAGACGCCACCCGCGCTGTGGCCCGAGAGCCCTGCGCAGCGGTGGCGGCGGCTCCAGCGGCGGCGTCCCAGGCTGCGGTGGCGGTGACACTCCGGGCGGCGCGCGACTCCGGGTGCGGGCGCGTGGGGGCCTGGGGACCCGGCCGGGGGAAGGAGCAGGAGCAGGACCGGGCCGGAGGGCTCGGAGGCGGCGCGGGCGGACGGGAGCCGGGGAGGAGCTGCGGCCACCGCGGCCCCAGCAGCCCCGCCACCGCACTGGCGCGCACGGCGAGGGCGGCGGCTCCAGTCGCGGGGACGCGCCTCCTCCCGCAGCCCCCCGCCCCGCCGAGCTCGGCACCGCCCCGTCTCCCAGGAGCCCGCGGGCCGCCTGCCCGCGCCCCCTGCAGCCCACAGCCCCCTAGCTCCCCACGGAGCGGCCCCTCCCTCCGGGCGCGGGGTTGGGGGGGGGAGAGGGATGGATGGGATCGGCCCAGCCAGCGCAGGCCTGGGGCTCGCTGCTCAGGAGCCAGGGCCCATCCCAGGAGGCTGACGGGGGTCTGGGTGCAGTGGGGTGTCAGGTTTTTCCCTGGGGATGGAGAATGACAGCTGACCACCTGGGAGCCCCTCTCCTGCCGACAGTGGCCAGATCCCTAATGCTGCTTGGGTACTCAAAGCCACCATCAGTTACCCCACATCCCCTACCTAACCCCCTCCAGCCCCCCAGTCTCTCACCTGGGTGACCTCGGCCTCCACCCCCACTGCTGATGTCCTTCCCCTAGGAAACAGTAAACCCAGCCTGGGCACACAGTCCATAGGCCCAGCCCCTACCTCCTTCCTGGGCGCTGTCCCACACTGATGCCTCTCCCTTCCTCCCAGGACACCAGGATACCTCTCACCAGTGTCCTCTACTCCCTGGAGCCCTGGCCCTGGGTCTGCTTGCCCCTGGCCACCATTCCCCATGGAGAACACCACCCTTGCACCCACCCAGGCCAGGCTCCTCTCAGCAGCGCGTCTGTGCCCTTGTCAGCCAGCCAGCCCACGGGGACATGTGCCTGGCAAGCAACTCTTGATCGAAGTCCTCTCTCTAAGGCCTCAGCATCTCTGGGCCCCAGAAGCAGGGGTGGGGGAGGGTTCTAGAGGTAACTCACAAGGCTGCTCTCTGTGCTGCCTGCTTCCTGCTCAAGGACCTCCTGGGCAGGCCACCCTGCCAGTGGCCACCAGGCTTGGAAGTGTCTTGACAAGGCAGTGGGCCTCAATCACATGGTCACAGCTCTGGGTGAGAGGACGGGCCCTCTCCAGGTAGCCTCCCCAGCATTCAGCGTCAAGGTTCCCAGCTCATGCCATGGCCTCAGAACAAATCAGGATGAAGGGGACCCGGGCTTTGTGCTACCTAGGACCCTAGGTCTTGGCTGCAGGGCAGGGAATGATTGGGGCCCAGGGTTGAGTGTCCCCGGAACCTCTCCCATTGGGCCAAAGTTAGCCCTGCTTTCTCATCCTTGGCCCAAGTTGGGCTGCAGAGAGCATTCTGGTGGGTATGTGCACACACCAGTCCCTGCTGGGGCTGGGCAGTGGTGGGGCTCTGCCTACCTTCTCTTGGGGCCTGGGCCAGCCGAGGGAACAGAGCAGCTCAAAGACCCTCTCAGCTGTGCTCGCTGCAAAGACACAGCGCAGGCCCACCCATCCACTCCGTGAATGCCCAACATGCAGAGGCGGCACAGACTCTCAGCTGCGCCAGAACCCCGAGCAGACCCTCCAACTGAGGGAGCTCATGGTAGCACACTGTGACCTGGGTCCGTTCTCAGCTCAGGCCCCATAGATACTGGGGGCTAGAAAGACAACTGGGAAGGGACAGAGGACTTGGCTGATCCCCTCTGACCCAACCACTTCCCAAAAAGCTTGGTAGCCATGTCCAAAGTCACAGCCAAGCTCGGCCTGGCATCCCAGCCCGTTGCCCCTACCCAGCTCATGACCTGCCACTTCCATTAACTCTGGTTCTCAGTGCCTTTCCCCCTGGCTCAGCCCTCTTCCCATGCCCACTCAGCTTGCCCTCCAGGAAGCCTTCCCCGCTCCCTCAGGGCCACCGCACCTGCTCAGGCCGGCAGCCACCCCAGAGCCTTCCCCGGGTCCCAGCTGGCCGCCCTCCCAGGCAGCAGGAGTGCCACACTGCCTGCTGCTGGGAGCCTCCACTTCCCTTCTCTTGTCTCCCCGCCCAGCATCCAGGCCAGACCTGGGTCAATAAACAACTGGGCACGAGAGCCGTACAGAGGGACTCTTTGTCCAGCGCTGCCATTCAAGGCTTAACCCCAGCCGGGCCCCAGAGCGGCAGTCTCAGACTTCCCTGACCCGACCCCTCCCTGGGGGCTGCGGGACAGCCAGCGGCGTGCTGGGGCCATGGGAGGGGGGTTTCGGGGTGAGTTTGTTCCCCACAAGGGCTCCCTTGTTCTGACGGAGACCAGGCCACCTTGGCGGGAGATGGAGGATGGGCCTCCCTTACCCCCATGCGCTGTTAAGATCGCCCCTGATTCTAGTCCCAGGGGGATCCTGGAGCGGGAGGGTGGAGGCAGACGTGGGAGCAAGCATGCTCCACCAGCTCGGCCCGCCTTTTCCTGGGGACCCCAGTCCCCTCCCTTGGCTGCCCCAGCGAGGGGCTGGAGACAGAAGCCAGGACACAGGTAAACAGCAATTTTAGATAACCTGCATTATTTTTTAGTATAAAAGAATCTGGCCCCAAAGAACTGAAAGCAAGGACGGGAAGAGAATCTTGCACACCTTGTTCAGAGCTGCCTTACTCCTAACAGTCAAAAGGTGGAAACAAGCCAGGTATCCACGGAGGGAGGGATGCGTAAAAAAGTGTGGCCCGTCTACACGACGGGATATTCCTGAGCCATAACCAAGACCAAGTAGGACACCTGCTATGATGTGGATGAACCTCGACCCTGAAAACGTGCTGAGGGAGAGAAGCCAGACTCGAAACAACAGATCCTGTCTGACTCCACTGACACGAGGCCCCTGCAGTGGTCAGACCCACAGCGACACAGAGTAGAAGCATGGGCGCCAGGGGCCAGAGCGGCGGGGAGTCTGTGCTTCATGGGGACAGAGTTCTAGATGGGGAAGGTGAGAACATTCTGGAGACGGAGGCTGGTGACGGGTCCAGGACAGCGCGAATGCAAGTAATGACCCTCAACTGCACACAAAATCAGCGAAAATGATACATCTTTTTATGCACATTTTATCATCAAAAAAGCAAGCCCCCCCCCCATATGTGTAACACATTTACACTAAATATGTGGGGCATACTTTCACTAAAATCTTATTTGCTGTTTACTTCAAATTAAAATATGCAGGACAAACCTCCGCTGTAGGGTTACTTACTATCCCAAACACCAATTTAACTGGAGAGCTGGTAGCTCTACCTGCTAAATCTGTCAGCCCTTCCGGGGGTGTGAGGAGAGGCCTCACACAGATTCCCTCCCTGCAACGATCGGTCACATGTCCCCCCGCTGGGGTCCTCAGACCCACAGCCCCAGCGTCCTCAGAGAATACTGGAACTATCCCAATGAACAAGAAGATACCATTCTACCCATCTTACAGATGGGAAAACTGAGGCTGGGAGAGGTTACGTGACTTGCTCAATGTTTCAGACCTGCTGCCTAATGCCACTGGCCCATGGGCCTCCCTGCCTTCATCGAGGTGGAGGAAACAGGAGCCCTGGGGCCCACTGGTAGCCTGAGAGTCCCAGGTATGGGCATGAGGCCTCTCCTGGAACATGAGGGCCTACTGGGCCTCGCTGGAGCAGGCCTGCCCACTTCTGTTGGGGGAGGGGCACCTGGCTGGATGCTCCTGCCAGCAGCACAGACCCACCACCACAGACAGCCCCCATCAGGCCCTGCTGAGCACACGGAGGGCTCCCAGGCCGGGGCGAGTCTGGTGGCCTCCCCAGAGGTGGAGCCCTGACCTCTTGTGAGTCCTGGGAGTGGGTGGGAATGTTGGGGACCATCCCATTCCCTGGCTTCTCCAGCTCAGTTTCTCAGGGGCCAGTCAAGCTGTAAGCATGTCAGAGGAGGGCCAGGGCCTTCAGGAAGGGGGGAATTCAGGTTCCCCAGGCATCCAGCATCTTGGCCCTACCCTGTCCAGCCCTGAGCAGCAGGCAGAAGGGCACACAAAGAGGCACACATTTCTGGACAGAGGTGGGATGGTTCTGCCCAGGGCAATCCTGGAGCAGATGACCAAGGGGACAGAACGAGCTCCATCCCCAGACAGTGGCCACAGGGATGCTGAGAAGGCCCCACACCCTCTGGTGAGGAGAGGCCCCTCTAATGCAGGCCGCCAGACTCCAGGCCCAGCTCCAGGCCGACCATGGGTGCAGGTCCTGCCGGCACCATCTCCTATCTCCCTCCAATCTTACCCAGGGCCTGCGCTGATTTCTGGTGCCTCCACCCACAGTTCTCTTCTGAAAACTGGCTGCCATCCTCCAAGGCCACCCACAGTCCCTTGTCATGGGCTGCCCTCCAGGATGGGCCCGGCCAGCTCTCCCCGCAGTGTTCAACTACCAGTGAGCAGAGCAGGCCAGGCGGAAGCCTGTGTGGGGGAAGGAAGCGGCAGCGGGTAACTGAGTGAGGGCAGAACACTCCCCTCCAGCCTAAATCTCTGCCACTGGCCGGGGGTCCTCCACTTCCCCTCCTTGGGCACCTCTTCTCTTGTGCTGCTAGAAGGCTGGACTTGGGGACAGAAGGCCTGTCTCCCTAGGGCCCTATAGCATGGGCTCAGGCTGGGCACAAGAGGGCACTGATTCTCACAACTGCCCCATGCAGCAGGCACTGCTATCAGCCCTCTCTTACAGAAGAGCACTGTGGGGCTCAGAGAGGTTCAGGGATTGGCTCAAGGTCACACAGTAAGTGAACGTGGAACACTTGAACCCCAGCAGACCTGGTTTTGAGTTCCTCTGGAGACCTGTTTCTTTCCTAACACGGTGGCCACTGGGAATGGCCACTGGATTCGAGGGACAGTGGCTCTGGGACCATGCTTGTTAGGCTAGCATGCCATCTCCCTCAGAGCCGGGGCCTCTGCCTCTTGTGTGGCATTGCTGACTTTCTGCAAAGAGCCTGCTCCTCCCTTCCTCTTCTAGCTGTGGGCAGGGTGCTCTAGGACCTCCAACTGCAAGCTCTCAGCATCAGAGAAAGTGGGACCAGCAAACAGCCCAAGGCAGGGGTCCTGGAAGGGCAGCCCAGGAGGCTGGGCCCTGGGGTGCCCCATGGGGAGGGGTCTTTGCTCTACAGCCCCAGGTTGGGGGTGTGACTGCAACCCACCTGCGTCTGTCTGAATTCACTTGTTGGTTGTCTTAACTTCTGACTTATAAAGGAACACCTGTTGTTGTGGCCAGTGGACCTACGGCTCACCTACGGCGACCCCCGATTCCTGTCTGGACCCTGAGCCTGTGGCACGGTCTGTGGCTGGGTTTCGGCAGGGAGAACAGCACCAGTTCGCTGGAGGAGCTCTTGTTCAGGGATGCAGAGAGACTCAGGTTTGAGTGTCCCTATCACCCGCTCCGCCCCTGCCCCCGAAGCCTCTCCCAGGTGCAGTCTCTTCTCTATGCCCTGAGCCTGCGAGACTGTGTGCAGAAGCCTGCTGACCCCCCCACAGGTGTCTAGGAAGCAGAGGATTCTGCAGTGGATCACAAAGGCAAAGTGCCGCAGCCATCAGAGGATGAGAAAACCAAGGTGTATTGGCACATGTTACAGGCCTTCCTGGGATCCGCACGACTGGGCAGCATGTCCAAGACCCGCTGGGATTGCCAAGTGGCACAGAGCTGCCCACAGCAAATGGAAAGGGCTGCAAACGCATTGGCAGCTTCTCCTGGTGACTGCGTCCCAGATTCCAGCACCCTGCCATCGCCGTAAGCGCTGCATTTCGGTTAGAAGTGAGCACAGACACGCTGTCACTTTCTCAGCCACGTTCACCAACTCCTTGACTTCTTCCCCTGGGCCTCTCCATGCACCCCAGTTACGAACCCTCGCCTCCAGTGACCTGCCTTCACACCTGTGTCCGTCCACCCCACCTCACCCTCCTTCTACAGCCGACCCCACCACCCACCCTTCAGGGCTGTCCTGCCCCGGGCAAAGACGGGTGCCCCCACCCCTGCACTCCACAGGCCACTCCCTCCACCTTGCTCTGAGCTTTGCTTGAAGTGCTTCTCATGAGGGGCTGCTGGGATTTCTGGAAGCCGCGTCCTAGCTGTTCAAGAGTGTCTGGCACTTCTCAGGGTCCCTGGCCACCCCAGCCCCACCCTTAAGTCTCTGGGACAACCAAAAATGCCACCTAGTAACTGCTCCTGGTTGGAAACACCACCTCGTCCTAGGCCTGGGGCTTTAGGGCTATGTGTCTGGCCCATAGCGGCCCTCATGTCTCCCAGCCCCCCAGACGCACAGCGACAGAGAGGTGCCAGTCCCTGGGTCACTTGGAGGGAGGATGCCGAGACCGCTGCAGTATCGGGCCTGTGGCATGGGCAGCCCGCGGCAAGCCAGAGGAGGTCAGGGAGAGTGGAGCTGAATGACAACCTCATCCTTTTAAAATAACTCTGTTGGTCCAGTGTGTCCCATGCTCCATGACAACCGGGGGTGCGAGTGATCATCTGAGCCAAGCCTGGCAGTGGGTGGCATCATCTCTCCCCAGGGCCCGGAGGGGCCCACAGGTGGGTGGGATGGATTCCCTTGGCCCCCAGAGCCAAGGATAGGCACTCAGGGCTCCGATGCTTGAGGACACACTCAGATGTCACACACAGCTCCCCATGGTGGCCCAAATGGCTCCACGTGGCATCAGGCACCGAGGACATGCTCAGACACAGGGATGGGCCTGGATGGCTACTTGCAGGTTGGGAAGTGGGTCCTCAGCGTTGGCCTGAAGGTAGGCACTGGCCACTGAACCCCAGATTCTCTGCTGATGGGGAGGGAGCCCGGGGAGGCACCCTAGTCAGGGCCCAGCTGCCCACCAGGGAGGGAGTTGTGCTGGCCTGTCCCTCCAGGTGTTGGCAGCACTGGGGACTGACCAGCCGGGGTACAGATGAGGCTCAGATCTGGCCAGGGTCTGCAGGCTCTGGACTGCTGAGTTTGGGATGGTCTGAAGGTCCCAACTGAGTTTCTCACTAGCTTTTGATATTCTGGGAGGCAGAGCCCATGGCTTTTCATGGCTTTTCAGCACACATGGATGAATGGATGGCAGGGTGGGGGTCCTTGTTCCCCCCCTCCACCTGGCCAGTCTCCCTCGTCCCTCAGAGCAGGGCAGGGCAGGGCAGGGCAGGGGGGCTCAGCACGACCAGCTCTGACCTCAGGAGGCCCTCCTGTAATCCCAGTGGTCACAAGGGCATTGACTGGGCCTCATGTGGGCCTGTAGGTTTCCTGGCCCCTTTCTCTACTGGGCCTTCCCCAGGCCTCCCTCCCTCCACCATGAAAACCAGGGCCCATCTCTCCTTATACCTGGGGCCTCGATCCCCAGCTCTCTGTACTCTGGCTGACCTCATCCTTGCACTCGGGACCACCTACCCAGCACCCATGGGACAGGGCCATACAGTGTCCCCTAGTGCCCCACTGAGGCAGGTGGGCATGGCCTCCTCCACTGCTTCCCCCACCACCCCACTCCTCTCCAGGGGATCCCTCTCAGGTACCCACCCATCACTCAGTACCCACACCAGACGCCACTCGAGGGACAGGACTCTGAGCTCTGGGGACTCCTTTCTGGGACCCAGTTTCCTCATCCACAAACTAAATGACTGGACCAGATGGTCCTCAGCCCGCCCTGCAGACACTGTGGGAGGGACCATCGAGCAATGGACTAGAGGAGGCCAGGGCAAGGCTGAAGGAAGCAGGGTCTTGGCACCTTAGCAGGTGGGATGGAGAGGCCCAGAGTTGAGGCTCCTGTAGGGCCCCCCTTACCTGCCAGCTCCAGCCCACTTGCTCTATTATGGTCCTTGGGTCCCCTGCAGGGCCCCGGGAGGAGCTCACAGCACAGCACCCCCTCCCCGTGCTGAGGGTCCCCTGCAAGCCCCCCGCCCCCAACCCTGTGCTGAGGGAAGCTCTCCTCGGGGCTGTTAGCTGACCCTTCCCTAGCACCACTGCCTAGCGCTTTGTCTGGTTTTCTGTCTTCCCACCCTCAGCCCCCACCTGGTGGGTCCACAGACAGCCTGGTCTTCCCTGTGAGACACAGCGGGAATGGCAGGCAGGGCCCCGGGCCTCTGGGGGGCTGAGGTCAGGGCAGACAGCAAGGGAGCAGGATTGATGGAGCCCCTCGGGGCTGCCCTGTCACCCAGCCAAGCCTCCAGAACCCAGGGAGCACTTAGTGCAAATGAGCAACGCACCTGGGCTGCCCCAGGAGGTGGCTGTGTGGGGGCCGGCTGCCCTCCACCTCCCTGTGGCTCTAAGCCCTGCTCGGCCTCCTGGCCCCTCGGCCCCACTCCCTCCCCTCTGGCATTCCACCTGGGGGCTCGCCTGCCCTGAATGTTCTGTCCTCTGCTTGGGAGCCCTCCCGCTTGCAGGTGGGGACCCCGAGCCTGCCCGAGGAACACTGGTGTCACTGGGTAACAACCACGTCAGCCCCCAACCCCACGAGGGTGGGTGGAAAGGCTGGCCCCCTTTGTTGCCCGCCCTGGCTCTGGACCATGATATAAAGACCACATGCTAGGGGCTCATTCAGGCACTGAATGTCAGAATGCGAGGCCCCTGGCCCTCCTGCCCTGACTGGGATAGAAAAGTTGAGGGTCACAGGGGCAGGAGACGAGACACAGACCTGGTGGCAGTCAGGGCCCGGACCCGTGGTCTCTAAGGACCCCACACTAGGGATGTGCCCCAAGAAGCTTGCAGGTGGGCGGGGGTGCAGAGCGGGCCAGGAGTTGGCCTGACACATTGCCGGGTCACGAGGGCTCCTGAACCTGTGGCAGACATGGGGACCTGGAAGACATGGCCCTCTCCTGAAGGGCCATGGTCACAACACACCCAGGGCCCAGGATCACCTAAGAGCATGGAGCAGATGTGCCGGGCCACCAGCAGCTATGGGCCACACCGTGGCCCCGATTCACGTGCCACAGTCCTAACCCGCAGGACATGGAACGGTGCCCATATTGGAGTACGCAGTCTTTGCAGAGATCACTGCTTAAGACAAGATCCCACGGGAGTTGGTGGGCCCCTAATCTGACAGGACTGCTGTCTTCACTTCTGTAGGGTGAAGTCTGGAGGCCGCACAAGGAGAAGGCCTGTAAAGAGGAGCCCAGATACCTACGGGCCAAGAAACCAACGCCAAGGATGGCCCGCCCACCCCCGGAGAAGCCTGGAGAGCTTGGAGCAGACTCTGCCTCTTGGCAGTGGGAGGAGCCAGCCCTGCTGCACCTGGATCCTGCGCTTCCAGCCTCCGAGCTGCTAGAAGAGAACCTTCTGCGGTGTAAGCCGCCAGTGTGTCTTCGCATGGCCCTGGGAAGCCTGTGAGCTCCCAGACCCCCGGCACCCAGCCCAGGCCTGGCACACGGGAGGTACCTGGAATCATTTCCTGCTGAGGCCTGCCCAGACTTGGGGAGCACCGCAGGGAGAGCCCCAGAATGTGGGTGGCTGGGGGATGCCCAGGGAAGTGGAGAGGCAGGGCCAAACCCCCCAGAGAGGATGGAGCCGGCTATGTGCCGTGGGTGCGCACCAGGAGGACCCACTTGGTGGGAGGGTGTGTGCCAGGAAGGTGAGCCAGCCAGGAGCTCTTGGGAGGTGACCCCAAGGCCGCGGGCAGATAAGGGGATGGGATGAGGCTGACCTGGCCGCCTCAGGGGCTCCTAGACCCACCTAGGACTCTAGGATTCTTGCTGGAAGAGCACGTGTGCATCCTCCCACCTAGAGCTTCCCTGGCATCCACCGCCTGTCTGAAGACAGTGGAGGAGGCTAGTGGCCTGGACCCTGCCCCACAGTGCAGAGGACACAGCTGGGAGACCAGGCCTGCCCTCACCTCACACCAGGCTACTGTGTGCTCCCACCTGGGAAGGTGGGATAAGACCTAGGGTGGGAGGAAACATCCCCCCATCTGTGCGCCCCCCTCCCCCCCACCCAGAAGACTTCCGGCGGCTCAGGGCACTTGCCCAGGCCTGTCTTAGACAAACAGCAGCAAGAAAGGCGGCCAACCACTGTGGCAGTGAGGAGGCAGGCTCCAGGGTGGGTGGCCTCCGGCTCCAGCCCTCCTGCTTCTGGGCCCGTTTCTTCTCCTAGATGTGGGCAGTGAGCTGAACCCACAGGGCTGTGCGGACAGCTGCATGTGATCAGGGATGGCGCCAGCAAGGAGACAGTGACCAGCAAGGGCTAAACTAGGCGGCAGGGTCCAGTTCCTCCAGGCCCCTGACGCAGGTTGGAAACCCGTGTCTTGGTGTGAAACCACACTGCACCAAAGCAGGTCTTGGGAAGAAGACTCTGGGTTACGAGAGAGGTGCCCAGCCTCTTGCTGCCCGGGCATGCCCAGGCCTGGGAGTGGTGGATGCTGGTCCCACGTCTGACCTGATTCCTGGTGGCCTGGGGTGAGCCCCTCTCCCGGCCTGTCTCTTGTCCAGGGCCGGCTGGGCAGACACCTGTGCCTGTGGGTGTGGATATCCCAGCTCGGGCCTGGACACGCCCACACCAGCCAACTGGGGTCTCCTCCTGGCTCTGACGCCCAGCCTGCTGCCAGGCCAGTGTGTTCCCAGTCCCTCTCCCAGGAGGCCTCTATGGCCCCAAAGGCCTTCCAGCTTAGGCTTACACTGTTCCTTCGTTACTGCCCGCATGGAACCAGACCAACGTCTCCTATCTCCTAGGCTCACTCGCCCCTGGATCAGGCATTTGTCTGTGACTCCTGTGGGACCCGGCCCAGTGTGGTGCTGAGAACATACTGGCTGCTCCTTGCACTGCCCAGTAAGACACAGCTGGGCCACCCTGTGTCCACCCAGGAGTCACCTGATTTACGCCCTGGTGCCTAGGAACAGCCCTCGTTAGCAGGGTAGGAGCAGCATACCACGAGGCCCACTGAAGAGCTGGCCTTCAGCTGACAGGCATGGAGGACCAGGCAGAGGACAAAGCCCAGCTACATGGAAGGCCGATTCACCCACAGCCCTGTCCTGATGGAGACAGGGAGGCCAGACCAAAGGCTCAGGGGGAGTTCGGCTCACACAGGGTCCTAGCCGGCCTCAGAAACGAAGCCAGGCCCCAGAGAGGCACTAGCTGATAGTCGGTTACGGCCTGGGCTGGGATTTCTATTCCAGGCCTCTGGACTGGAAGGGCTTGAGACCTCCAGAAAACTCGGGAGCCCAGGACTGGGCAGCAGTGAATGCCACAGGCTTTGGGGTCAACAGACTGGGCTGCCATCCCTAGTGGCCTGTCTCATGTGGCCTATGTGTGCTTAGCAAAGTTACGTGGCTTCCCTGGGCCTTGGTTTACTCATCCGTAAGTCAGGTCTAAGAACACCTGTCCTCATCTGATGCGTCAGGGAGACAGAAGCAGGAAGAGACATGCACTGAGTCTTGGTCCTAAAAAGGGCTCTCAAGGGCTGGATGCCGCTGACTGAGGGGGTCTGCCCAGGCCTGCAGAGACCTCGGGGCAGGGGTGAGGGGCAGAACACGCACCAGGGACAGCAGGCAGTGCATGGGGCCAGCGTCCCTCCTGGGGACCTTCAGAGGGCTTGTGACTGTTTTTCTGTCATTCGTGAAGATGCAGAGGCAGAGAGGCCAAGCGGGCCAGGAAGCTGGGGCAACAGGACTGCCTCCTGAATCCAGGCCTGGGGAGGATGTCCTTCCTCTCGCAGGAGCACGGCAGCATGTCCGGCAAGGTGCTCAGACCATTGCATCATGCGGGTGGCCCTTGCGAATCCTGGCTCCCTTGGGCCTCCCCACCACGTGCCTCCCCCCGTCTCAAAGCTGGGGATGATGAAACCACAGGTCCTCGAACAGTGGAGGGCCAGAGTGGCGGCACAACTGGGGGCCGAGGACGGCCTAGAGACTCAGGCCATGAGCCAAGTGGCTTGGGAGAGCCCCCAGCCCCCAGCTCAGGGACAGATGCTGGGTGGGTTCTCTTGGGCCCAGCCAGGATGGCCTTCCCTGGGGTGTGGGGGGCAGGGCTGGGGCTTCTGAGGGCTCTCCCCTAGAATCCCTTGCCACCCCCGCAGTCAAAGCCGGTGCACAGAAGCCATGGTTTCTGTCGATGGGCCCAAGTGTGGTCCCTGCTGTGGCTTCCGCAGTCCATAGGAACCCTCCCTTGCTGGCAGAGGGGCAGAGGGGCAGCTAACTGGTTCTCATTGCATGGACAGGCCCCTCTGGCCTCCAACCCCCAGTGCTGGATCCCTAGACTCCTCCCACTTTGCCCAGGCCCTTGGTCAGCCCCTGCCCACCCTGCATGGCTCGGCAGAGAGCAGGACACAGGTGGGTCCCCAGACTGAGAACCTCCCCAGGGCCGGGAACTGGGCCAGCTTTTGTGGCTATGGGAGAGAAGTGTACAGACGGAGGTGGTCCCTGTCCCCAGCAGCCCAGGAAGGGTCAGAGCCATACAAAGGACATCACTTGAGTGTCGGGAGGCCAGAGTAGTGCTGAGAGATGTCCAGGAACCAGGAGCAAGCTGGTCGGCACTGGTGGGCCTATGTGCCTGTGTGAGCCAGCATGGGGCTCGGCATTTGCCCCACGCCCGGCAGAGGGGCCCCAGGCAGGCTTGGACTGGTGGGTCTGAAGCACACTGGCTCTGAAGCACACTGGCCAGAGGGAGGGTTCCCCTGTGGCCTTACCGGGCTGCGAAACCCCCAGGACCGCTTCCTCCCCTGTAAAACGACGACAGATGTCATCACCGAATGCCAGGCCTGGCCACCCAAAAACATCACAGGTAGTCCCAAACGGGAGCCCTGGGAGCCCCAGGAGCCCCAACATTCCCCACTCTCACAAGCTCACCGACATTTCTGGTCCCCCAACGGAGGCTGGAAACACAGCCCGCAGACCCAAGGCCCTCTCCTTGCCTCCCTGCCTCCCCACCCTCCCCACCACCACCTGGGCCAGCTGAATCAGGGTGGGTTTTCACCAGGTGGCCACCCCAAGGCCAGGAGCTGGTGGCCGGGGCGCCTGGGAGAGAAGACTGAAGCCAGGGCTCCCAGAGCGGCCCTGTGGCTCGGGCCACCAGAGGGCGCCTGGCCCACAGAGGCCAGGCCCAGTCGCAAAAGGAGGGGACACAGGGCTTGCTGCTGCCCCGGGAGGTCACCCTGTATCCTTTGCTCCACGTGGCGCTGGCACTCATCTCAGTGCCTGGCCCTGTAGGGCCCTCTGGAGTTGCAGTGCTCATGGGAGCTTTAGCTGCAGGGGGTCAGGGAGAGGAGCTCCTCTGAAGCCCTTGGCCCTAGGATGGAGAAGGCTTGGGGCACTGGGAAGAAGGGGTCCTGGCAGGGAGGGCGGTGACCCTGCCCAGAGCGCAGTCCCCAGCGTTCCAGGCCCAGGGGAGGGCAGCACTCGAGCCCTGACCAGCACGATGCTAAGACAGCTGCTGAGTAGCCATCCTCCTCCAGCTGGACAGACAGATAGCACCCCATGTGCACCCATCACACTCACAGACTGAGATGCACTTTGATCGCCCTGAGTCCCTACTCCACTGCGTCCAACTGAAGGGAACAAAACCCAGCTCCCAGCCCCAGCCCAGCCCCACCTCTGCATCCCGTTTGCCCCACTGTCTCCCAGCCGTTGGCAGCTGCCCAGACTCTGCCACTCTGTCTCTCGGCCTAACCAGGACAGAGGCCTGTGGATTCGAGTAAGTTTAGGATGGTCCCTAAGGACACAATGGCCAAGTGGCAGTGGATACAAGAAAGAAAGGCACAGGAGAAGGCTTCCATCCAAGATCTGAGGCTTGGTGGGAGCAGTGGCTCAGTGGACCTTGAGACCCAGGCATGGGGCAGGATCCAGTGGGAAGGCCAGGGACACCCAGGCAAAAAAGTTCCTGTTTGTGCGGGAGGAGGGGCAGTGGTGGGCAGAGGGCCCCGAGCTGGCCCCAGGCGCCCAGGCATGTCCACCTGTCCCACCAGAGAGGCAATACTGATAGTGACAGGAACTCTCAGCAGAGGAAGACACAAGAAGGCCTGCTTTGGGGTCCCTGTGGGTGGAGGGGGGCTCTCCAGAACATTGGAGGAGGAGCAGATATGTCAAAGGATCTCTCAAGGCAGCTCTCTCTGTGTCCGACCTTCTGGGGGTCAGGGGGCCAGAGCCCAGCTGCCTTCCTCCCACTCCCCAGAGAGTCAGGGCCATGGGCCTCACAATGTTCCACACCTCTGTCACTCAGAATTTCTGCAGCCGTGGTCATTCCTCGTCCCCCCCGGGGTCACCATTTGAGCAGAGCTCTTACTTGCCCCTAGTTTGGGACAAATCCCTTCCCTGGAGGAATGCTGGTCTGCTCTGCTGCTGCTCCCTGGTCACAGGCACACCGCACAGTACCCAGTGCGCTTCCCCACACATTTGCAGTTTGAGGAGCCTGGGGGTCGGGGTGGTCCTTTGGACACTGTACTCCACCCCCCCACCCTCACATACCCTGGCTCCAAAGCTCCTCAGAGGCTCACAGGGAGAGGGTGAGCAGGACTGAGGGCAGCTGCAGGCCTGAGTATGCCTGGGAGGGTCGATGCTCTTACAAAGAAAAGACATGGCCCCTGGGCGGGATCCAAGGCACCGACCACCTGCAGCTGGACTCCCCGCCAGAGGCAGTCGGGAGTGCCCCGCCAGCAGGCCAGCGAACACAAGTTCCCCAGGCAGGAATCCGTGCTTACAGGCACTCCGCTCCAGGTGGCAGAGGTCGTGCCTCACCCCCATCCCAGGCACCGGGCTGGCACTCTACCTCGCAGGGGCCCCACTCCCGCCAGGAATGGGGACCTCTAATTGAACCCAGCTAGACTGCCGCTGCTGGGGATCCCACAGGAATCCTCAGGCCCCACCGGAGGCGGCTCCAGGAGAGGCCCTAACAGCCAACTGGGAGTCCCCAGCCCGAGACCGCCGTCAGCTGCGCCCGGACAGCCAGCCCCGCAGCCAGCCCAGCGCGCCCGACGGCTCCGACTCCCGCCCCGCCACCGCGCAGGGCCGAGCCAATGGCCGAAGACGCCCAGCTCTAGCTGTGGCCCTGGAGGACGCTCCCCGCCAGGGACGGCCCGGCCCACAACCCCACGAGGACAGCTCCGCGGGGGAAGGGGCCGGTGTGCGTGCTGGGGGCTGGAGAGCGGCCGAACGGAGCGCAGGAGACCCGGGCGCACTTGGAGGCGAGGGCCCAAGGGGTGCAGACGAGCGGGGTACAGGCGGCGCGATCTGGGCTCAGGGCAGACCAGGGGAGAGCAGGAGAGCGCAGGAGAATCCCCGGACATGCCGGGGTCCGGGGCCCCCCGGGCCGCGCCCTCACTTACCCGAGATCTCCGCCTGGGGCACGTCGCTTAGGCTGAAGCCCTTGGCGCCGTAGATCTGGCGGACTTCGCTGCAGCTCCGGCTCTTGCTGGCAGGGTCCCCGCGGGCGCAGGCGGCCAGCGCGGCGGCCGCGCAAAGCAGCCACCAACCTCGGGCCCGCAGCTCCATGGCGGGGCCGGGGCGCCCCGGCCGCACGCCCGCCCGCGCCTCTCTCGGATCCCGCCCGGGGCCGCGCAGCCCCCGCCCGCGAAGGGCAGAGCCAAGGTCCCGGCGCGTGCGGCTCGCGGTCCGCAGGCGGCGGCGGCCGAGAAGGCGGCGACAACAAAAGCCGGCGGCGCGGGGCGCGCGGGGCGCGAGGTCCGGCCGCTCGGTCGGGCTGCACAGAGAGCGGCGGGCGAGCGCGCAGTCCCGGCTCGGCGCCTCCCCTGCGGGCGGCCCGGCCCCTCGGCAGCCGGGGAGGGGGCGGGGCGGGGCGAGCAGGGGCGGGGCGGACAGGGGCGGGGCGCGCGGGGCGGGGAGCTGCGCGGCGAGGCGCGGGGTGGGGCGCGACGCGGGGCGCGCCAGGCGCTCTTCCATCTCTGCGGGACTTGGGCCCCGCCGGCTCGCGCGAAGCTGCAGACGGCCGGAGGGAGGCGGGACCGCCGGGGAGCGCGCGGGCCGTGGCGGGGTCCCCGGGGGCGGGTCCCCCCAGTCCAGCGCCCCGGGCGGCGGCACCCCCCTGTGGGGGCGGGGGCGGGGGCGCTGAGGCAGGGCTTCCCCCGCCGGACGTGACGTCACGCCGCCCTCGCGCCTATCAGAGGCTTCCCCGCCCCCAGCCGAACTGGGCCTCCCTCCGGTCTCCGCCTCCCTCGCTCCCGCCCTGCCTCCGTGCACCCTGGCTGTGCGCCCCTCTTGTCCCCTCCCGCAGCGCCTCATTCTCCTCTGCGCGCCGCCCCCTCCTCGCCTGCACCGCTTTACCAGCCCCTCGCCCCCTACGTCCACTGCAGTCGCCCCCCCCAAGGCTCCAGCTCGCACCTGAGGTTTTTGTGGGGGCGGATGGAGGGCTGTGCGCTGGAAACTACCTGGGAGACCAGACCCCACCCTTCCCAGCCCTGCAGACAGGCGGCCAACGACTTAGTTGTGGAGACTGTCAGCGGGCTTTTGGTCCCTCTGCGTGGGTCCCGGAGAAACAAATGTGACCGAGGCAGAACGTCCCTATTGGCTTGGGGCGCTGGGTGGTGGCAGGTAGCCTTTTGGGCCAACAACAGGTCAGGTAGCCTGGGAGGTGAGGCGAGCCTGCAGGTCAGAGGGCTTGACGGGGAGCTCCCGGTGAGGCTGGTGGGGCTGACAGGCCGGGTGCAGGCTGGTGCAGTGAGTGGGCAGCGCCCCTAGCTGCAGAGGGAACAGGGCTTGGCGGGGTGGGGTGGGGGGAGTCTGTGAAGAGGGAGGTAAGAAGACCAGGGCGCTGGTGTCTGGAGGGCTTCTCCGTTTCTTTCTTCCTGGGCTGTTGGTCCTCTCCCCTGGCCTCCTGCTCTCCCCACTGCCATGTGGGCAAAGGCCTCAGAGACCACCAGGCCATGAACCTGGATGCCTAACTGGCGGAAACGGGAGGAAAGCAAATAATAAGGCACCCCTGGTGGTACCCCTGAGGAGGACCCTGAGATGACCGGCAGCATGCCCTGAGTGCCTGGACTTGGACCTCCCTGCTGGGAGTAGGCCCCTGGGGTACCGCCCACACCTCCCTGCCCAGCCTGCAGGCCATCAGCCAGGTGGGCTGTGAGCGGGGTCGGGGGACTGCCATCTCTCCCCTGCCTCCCTGAGGGACTGACTCAGCTGCCCCAGAAGGGGCCTGGGGTCTCCTGCCCCATCTCCCAGAGAAGGCTGCTCTCTTCACCCAGGGACACTGAGTCATTGTGGAGGGAGGCTGTGCGGACCCGACCCAAGTATACAGACCTACCCTCCCCACGCACCTGCTGCCTCATCGTGTTGGTGACTCATAGAGCCCCCACCCCCCATAGAGCGCCACATACACACAGGCTTACTCCTTGCCCACGCCTGGCACAGCCTCCTGGACACATCTCCCTACCACACCACATGCCTGCCTGGTGGAGGCCACCCCTGGGAGGGTTAGGAGCACTGGCCCAGGCCCCCATCTGTAGGAGCTCACCTCCGGCTACGGCCATGTGCTTCCAGGTCTGGCAGGAGCCAGGACTGAGGTTTCAACCTGCTTGAGGGTCTTCCTGTCTTGTTTTGGTGATCACTGTTGCCACCTCTTAATCCAGCCAGACTGGGAAATTCCTCAGAGTGGGGTCAGTGTCCAGGGTATTGCTGGGTCTTCAGACAGCAGTGTGGCCAGAAGGTCCACGGGCCATGCTTCTGTGGCAGGTTTCCAGGATGGCCCAGCTGGGGCACCTCCAAGGTATGGCATTGGCTCCATCCCCTCAAGAAGGGCTTCCGGCTCCCTGAATCGCTGCAGTTAGCCCTGGGGGCAAGGAGAGGAGCTGTGACCGTCCTCTCTGTGGGGTTGGCATGCGGCCAGGAGGGCCGTAGGTGGGGTGGTCCTCCTGACTCTGAGGGGGCTGCACTTGCTGGAGAGCACTGATGACAAGGAGCAGAGAGGCCGAGTGCAGGTGGCAGCTGGCAAGTTGCTTGTAGACATGTGGCCGCTAGGCGGTCACTGCTGGAGGTGGCTCTCCCGAAGGCTGCCGATGTGGGGACGGGGGCTGCGGGGGCATATTGGGGGGGAGGTCCTGGCTGCACCCCAGAATCCCTTGCCATCTTTCTGTCCAGTTGTCTGGCCCACAGAGCCTGCCTTGCCCCCCTCCTCCCACCAAGGGGCATACTTGGGTTTTAGAGACCTGAGTTCTATCCCGGGTCATTTGCTTGGAGCAGCTGCCTCACGTGCAGGCCAAGCCCTCCTGTTCCCAAGATCCAGGCTGCCTCAGTGGGCCGCTCTTCCTGCCAGATGAGGGACGCCTGTCAGCCAGGCCTGGGCACAGCTTGGTACAAGCAGCTGGGGGCATGGAGACCAGGTCTGGGTCACACTGGGGAGGGATTACCTGAGCCTGCCAGGTCCATGTCACCCTGTTCGCCAGCCCCCCCACGCCATCACCCACGGCTTCCGTTGGCTGGGCAGGAGCTACAGTGGGGATTGGGGGGTTCGCCAGGGGATCCCTGGGGGTAAGGGTGCGGGGCTGACAGAGCCCTCGCTGTGTGTGCCCCTTGGCCCAGCTGCGGGGATGGGGCCACCGTTTCCTGCTTGGGGTGTCGGCCTGTCTGCCATGTGCGTGCACACGAATGGCAGCAAGGTGGAAGGTTTGAGTGGGCCATTTGCCCACTCATAAAAATGAAAATTGCCTGGGTCCTTGAGCCAGCGGCATGGGACAGACACTGGATTGGCCCTGCTGCCAACTGAGGAGCTGGGAAGAAAGGGGCCATTTAGGGTCATCTCAGTGGGGCGCCTGTGGGCTCCCCCACATATCCTCTTCTGGAGGAGCGACCTGAGTCCTGGAGGGCACGTGTTGCAGCTCAGGGTCTCTCTGCCCTCCGCTTCCTGCCTCTGCCCAGGAGGAGCCTGGGCACACAGGGCCCCCGGTTTCGACCTAGGTGTGTGAGCCCGATGGCAGTGCTACTGGGGAGCAACAGGGTTTTTTCTCTGTTGGACCTCATGATGACTTTTGGTAACCTTGAAAACAAGTTTCCAAGTAGACCGAACAGTCAAAAGTTGCTTCCATCCACGTGTGCCTGCTCAGAATATTATTGCTAGCTGTGTCCCCTGACAAGGGCCGAGTCCTGCTGGCGATAAGATGCATGAGGTCAGAGGGCACAGGGCAGGAGTGACTGGGCTGGAGTACCCCGATCCATGGGGGCCCTCGGAGGTGGTGTGATGCCCTGGGCCAGAGCAGAGGACACAGGGTCCTATAGCTCTGCAGGACACTAGGGACCCTGTTGTGGGGAGGGATAGCCTGCTGGAAGCAGTGGGCACCGCAGGGCGTGACTGATGGACAGGGTGTGACCCTGGGCCTGGGTGAGGCTTGGCCGGGCAGGGCTTTCTGCAGTGGCACTCAGAGTCCCTGATGGACAGAAGCTCAGGCTGGTGGGCTCTGAGTGGCTCTGTAGGACCCTGGAGACAGGAGGTGAGCTGCTCTCTGGCCTCCGCTGCACCGCCTCAGGATGGTGGCATTTGGGAAAAAGGCTTTGAGTCTCTCATGTCAGCTCATTGAACTGTTCTCTTGTCCTTAGGAAGGACCTGGGCCCAAGACCACCCCCAGGGATGTCTTCAGTGTGCAGTCTCTGAAATGTGGCTTTGGTCTGGCCCTGCTGGATAATCAGTGGGACTCTAGAAGCCCCATCCCATCTACCCCTTCCCTCCACCCCCCGCCACTAAGCCTAGGCCTGGTATGTACTCCAGAGAAGCTCAACTCCGAGTCTTAGCTGCACAGCACCCTTGCTCCCCAAGCTGGGCAGGCGGCCCTTTGGGGCGGCATCTGGGGGAAGTTTGCAGGACACAGAAAATCTGGGTGCCATTATTCTGCAAAGGTGGTCCTACCCTTACCGAGCCCCGCCTCTCTCCAAACCCCAGCTGGGGCAGTGGACTTCAAGGCAAGTCTCCCTGGCAGCCTGCTGGGCCCAGCAAGCCCTTTGATCCGCCAGAAGTCTGGGCATGCCTCTCTTATCCACGGCCAGGGGAGGGAAAGCCGATGGCGGTGCAAGGCTCGGTCACCCACATGGGGCGGCGGCCGGCCGCACCTCAAGGAGGAGCTGCTGGGGGCGGTTTCTCAGGTCTGAGCACACACCCAACCAGAGGACAAGGCCCACACACTCAGCTCTGGCCTGGGGCTGGTTGCGGTCTTCCCGGGCTGCCTTCCCCTCCCTGGCTCCTAGAGGAAGGGGGAAGCCCAGTCCTGGGGTGCCCAGGCGCAGGCTGACATGTTGGGACACAGCACCCATTTGCCCGGCACACAGACATGTATACCTGGCCCTCTTGCGCGCCCGGGCCTCGGAAGCTTGCTGCTTTCCTGCTGGGCTGCCTGTGCTCCCCTCCACACACCTCCACTGTCCCGGGCTCTGTGGCTTCTCAGTGTGCCAGCCAGACCAGCTCCAATCACAGCCCACCTGCAGAGCAAAGCTGGGGAGCTTGGTATGGCTCTGCATCGGGTCTGGCCCGCTCCCGGCCTCATGGCTGGCCCGACTGTCCATTAAACCAAACCAAACTCTTCACCATTCTCCAGACATGTATGGATTTCCCTCAGAACCTTCTCTCAATCTCAGGGCAGGCCTGAGAGGTGGCCTCCAGCTGCAGAGGTTGGGAGCTGAGAGGCTGTGTTTCCCGCAGATGTGGCTCCTGAAACCTGGGGGCGGGGGGGGGGGGGTGTCACACTCTTTGCAGTGTGAGGCCACCCACTGTCCTTTTATCACCCTTCCCAGGGTGTGGGCAGGCCTGCCCCTAGGGCATGCATGGTGTCCAGGGGCCCTCTGAAAGCCCAGTGAAGGACTTCCCTCTGGATGAGCTGGCTGAGGACAGGGCGGCCCAGGCACCGGGCCCCATCCTGCCCATACTGTGGCAGCCAGGGGTCCACCTCGAGGCCAGAGGAGGGCCTGGTTTCCGCTTGTCATTTTTAAAAAGGAGCAAATCAGCATCTAAAACAAGCTACTACCTTGTTCTTCGGGAGCCGTACCATTGTTTAAAACTGGGTGAGCCGGGTCTGGCCAGATGCTCCGTGGTGCTGGGCGTGTGACAGGTCTCAGTGGCAGCCGTGTACCCCCTGCTGTTGGCCTCAGGGCTGTCCAGCAGCATCTGGGTCTGGCATGAAGTCCGCTGCCTCGGCACCTGCAGAACGTCCCACCGCTCTCCACGGTGTCCGAGGACGTGACCTCATGCGGTCAGCCCCAAGCGCTTTCTGAGATCCTGCAGGTGTGGGACCTGTGCTCACCTCGTGGGCCTAGATGCCGAAACATGAGAGACTTGGTGACTCCATGAGGCCATGTGGCCACTGAGCTGTGCTCAAGGAACTGACCTCCCTTCCTGACCTTTGCTGCTCCTGATGAAGGGGCCCTGGGATACGGGGCTGTTGTCCCCAGGGTCTTCCCCAGGGAGGCTGCCAGAGAGTGTGAGGGAGTTGAGGTGGGAAGCCCTTGTCAGCCAGCCTTGGAGGAGCAGAGAGCAGTAAGGTCCCGTCTCCGTCCCCCACAACCGGCCAGGAGCTGCAGGGGCGGGCAGGGAGGAGGAGATGGCTGTGGCTCCCAGGCCCTTACTGGCAATTCCTGAGCAGGGGCAGGTAGGAGGACCTGAGGAGGACCCAGGCCCATCTCCAGCCCCACGAGGCTCAGAATAGCCTGCAGTGTAGGAGGCTGGCTGGCGCAGGGCAGGGCCGGGTTGTGGGGAGGAAATCTGGGGGCTCACAGCGAAGACCCTTCTTCGGAGAGGGGCCCTGCCAGACGAGGAAGATCTTGCCACCTTGGCACAGGTGAGACTGAGTCCTGAGATGGACTCTGGGGGGGGAGACACTGACAGGTGGAGCTGAGAGAAGGTTCCAGCCCCCTGTGGCAGGTTGAGGGGAAGTGCCGGGTCTGCCTGTGTGTGTGTCTGTACAGCAGTAAAATCCTGTTGGTGGGAGGGGGCATCTGATGCTGACCCACAAGCCCACTCCAGGGACGCAGGGCTGAGGCAGGGAAGTGGGACCTCGAGGCCTGTGGAATGGGGTGGTCTTTTCAAGATAGGGCCAGGCTACTGGCCTCAGGGGCAGGGGAGAGGGTGGGAATGGTCTCACCAAGTGGGTGAGGGAAGTTGGGGGCCCCCAAGCACAGCAGGGATGTCTCCATGGATAAAGGAGGCAGGGAGCCAGAACCAGACACAGCTGAGGAGCTAGGGAAGAGGCCGGTGAGCACAGCCTGCCACCGGAACGTGGCCCGTGGGGTCAGCTCAACCACGTCCCCAGCCCCTGGTCAGTTCTGGCCCACTTTTTCTGGGAGGAGCAGGTGCTGGGGGGAGGGTGGCCCTTCCCCAGAGGCAGCCCGTGGCAGTGACTCTTGACGGTTACCTTTCAGTGAGGGTCTGGCAAAGCTGTTCCAGAGAAGGGGACAGACAGGGCAGCTCAGCCTTCCTGAGGGCCCTTGATCAAAGGGCTCCTCAGGGCTGATTTGAGGGGTGAGGCTGGTCTGGCTAGGGAGGGACAGGAACTGGAGGAGGGAGCTGGGGTGCTGCCCCGCACCCTCCTGTGCCCTCAACCTTGGCCCAGGAACCTCTCAGGGTGCTGGCCTTGCAAGAAGATTAGGGGGCTCTCTGGCAGGTGGGGGCTTTCTGAGGAGGCACGCTGCGGGGGTTCAGCCATGGGAGGGTGGAGCCGGGGCAGGGGCAGGGCCTCCAGCAGCCCCTAACCCTGAAGACACAGACCTTAGCCTCCCCAGAGCCCACCCCATCACTCCCTCCAGCATGTGGGCGGCCGGCTGAGCCACCCGGGCACCATACGTGGTCTCCTGCTGCCTCTGCCTTCATGTTCTTATAGGAAAAATGGGCACAAAACATGGTTGTTCCCTGATTGGCCAAAAAAACCCCCAATGAAACCAAGGGGCTGACACTTCCCAATTTAAAAACTTACTGCATCTCTACGAAGCAAGTCAAAACAGCATGATACCTGCCTAGAGGTAAATCTCTAGACCAATGGATGAGAATGGAAAGTTGGAAACAAGGCCCAATACATTGATGGTCAACTGTTTCTCGACAAGGAGGCCAAGACCGTCCAATGAGAGGAAGACTCGTTCCTTCAACGGATGGTGCTGGGTCCCTACCTCACACCACACACAAAAATGAGCTCGAGATGGATCAGAGGGACCTGCATGCAAGAGCCAAAATTATAAAAGCTCTCAGAAGAAAACCCTGGGGGAATCTTTGTGGCCTTGGACTTGGCGACAGTTTCTTTCTTTTTTTTTTTTTTAAGATTTTATTTATTTATTTATTTGACAGAGAGATCACAAGTAAGCAGAGCAGCAGGCAGAGAGAGAGAGGAAACAGGCTCTCTGCTCAGCAGGGGCTGATTCGGGGCTTGATCCCAGGACCCTGAGATCATGACCTGAGCCGAAGGCAGAGGCTTTAACCCACTGAGCCACCCAGGCGCCCCTTGGCGACAGTTTCTTAGCTACGACACCAGAACCCAGGCAGCCAAGAAAAAGCTAGATACATTGGACTGTCAGCGTTAAAAACTTCCGGGCAGAGAGAGAGTGGAAAGACAGCCCACACGCGGGAGAAAATGTTTGCACTTCACATCCCTGAGAAAGATTTCATATTCAGGATCTAGAACGGACTCTTCTGGCTTCGCAACAGAAGGTCAAACAACCCTCTGAAAAATGGGCAGAGGACTGGAGCAGACATTTTTCCAAAGAAAATACGTAAATGGCCAAAAACGCATGAAAAGAGGCTCCACGTTGTCAGTTACCAGGGAAATACAACTACAGGTCCCAGTGAGATGCACATCATACCCACTAGGACGGCCGGGATCAGGTGGAAAATAGTGTTGGCAGGGGCATGGGGGGTCTGGCACCCTCCTGCCCTGCTGACAGGAATGGGAAATGGGGCAGCTGCCGTGGGAAAGAGTTTGGCGGTTCCTCGAAAAGGAAAGCATAGACTTATCGTTGGCTCTAGCCATTCTGCTCCTGCGTGTATTCATGAAAGAAGGGAAACCAGGTACTCAGACAAAAACTGGTGCATGAATGTGCACAGCAGCCTTAGTCACAGAAGTCAAAACTGGAAACAAGCACATGCCCATTGACTAATGAAAAGATAAGCAAAGTGTGGCCCACCCACACAATGGAGTATTATTCAGCCACAAAAAGGACTAAGGTTCTGACACACACAGCGGCATGTATGAATCCTGAAATCGTTAGGCTCCGTGAAGGAAACCAGACACAAAAGCCACGTCGTGTGTTCCACTTACAGGAAAGGTCCGGAGCGGGGCAGCCCACAGACATGGGAGGCAGCTGAGTGAGGCCCTGAGCTAGGGGGACGGGGAGGCAAGGAGTAACCCCAAATAGGTAAGGGGCTTCTTTCTTGGGGGATGAAAATGTTTTTGTTTTTGTTTTCTCTTTTTTAATTTACTGGAGAGAGAGAGAGCATGGGCAGGGAGGAGAAGGAGAGGCAGGCTCCTTGCTGAGCGGGAGCCCGATTGGGGGATTGATCCCAGGACCCTGAGATTATGACCTGAGTCTAAGGCAGACACGTAACGATGGAGGCCCCCAGGCACCTCCGGGGGTGAAAATGTTTTACAACCTTACAGAGGGGGTGATCATACAACACTTCGAATGAGCTCAGTGCATGGACTCGTACATTTTCAGATGGTTAATTTCATGTTATATGGATTTTACTCCAATAACAAAACAAAGCAGAACAAAGCTGGGCTGTCCTGAGTGTAAATTGAAGTCTTGAAGCCGGGTGGGACACCCTCATTCTTGCTGAGGTCCTGATGTGTGTGTTCCAGAACGCAGACAGCCTGGGACTCGGAGCAGCCTGTCGGGGGTCCCCACTGCAGCTTCAGGCCCTGGTCGGATTGCGCTTGTCACTGGGACGCTGGAGTCTGTCCCAGGAAGCCTGGGGTTGCAGGGACGGCAGGAGCCTTTGGTGGGCATGGTTGGGATGGGGGGGAGAGGAAGTACCCTGGGAAGGGCTGAGCTTCTCAAACTCAGAGTCGAGGGCCAGGGGTTCTGGGCTCTGCTTTTGGTTTCCCATCCATGTCCAATGGACTGCTACCTTTGCAACGCACAAGATCCACGCCCTCCCGGTGTCAAATTGCCACAGGGGCTTCCCCACGCGCACCCATCCCGTTTCTCACCAGCCCAGAGAGGTCGCCGGCCACACACAGCAGACCGGGAGTGTGGAGAGGAACTGGCCTAGGCGTCAATTACTCTGTTCACCTCCCCTGAAAGCCAGTCACCCAGCCCAGGCGGGGCCATGGGGGAGTATGGCTGTACCCACCAAGCCCCTTCCCTGTCCCCACCTCTGGCTCCTGAGCTCAGAACTCCCAGTAGGGCCTGGGGCAGGGGGATAGTCCCTTTTGCCCAGGCTGGCAGCACCTGAGGGCAGCATCCCTACCTGGATAATTGCCGCATGCCCTGTCCAGACCCAACAGCCTGGCCTCAGGATTTGTGTCTATCAGGAAGACTGCCAGTGACTGGCCCCCCAGAGCCTCTCTCTTAAGTGGGTGAGACACACCCTCAGGGCCGGGTTCAGAATGAGGCTTGGGTGGGAAGCGCAGACGTGTCCAGCTTCTAAAAGAGAAGTGGGTCACCAGACAGTGTGCTTTCTGCTACTCTCATTGCCTCAGGAAGACCCCCAGCCCCAGGCCCACTTCCTCTGGCCTCAAGTTCCTTCCCACCCTGTCTGCAGATTTTTCAGAAGGAGCTGTTCTCAACAAGTGCCCGATTCTCCAGCTGCACCCTCAAGCCATCTATAATTGGGCACTGTAAGGTAATTGTGGGATTCGAAACACACAGAGGCCTCACCTGCTGGCCATGCCCCCCTTCATTGCTCAGAAACACCTGGAGTGACCCTGGGGGCCTGCAGTGATGCCACATGTACCGATTAGCAGGAGCACTTGGAACCC
>PISX010006444.1:0-97510 GCA_004024625.1 Mellivora capensis
ACCCAATAGAAGAATTAATATTATATGTGACACTGCCCTCCCCAACAATCCAAACAAACCTATTTCTGGAAAAAAACCTGCAACAAATCCTGCTCACTGATATAAATGGAACAGTGCTGGCCATGACTTCAGTGTCCCTAGGGGGTTGCCCTCTATGGTGAGCTCTTCAAAACCCCAATGCAGAACACAGGCAAGAGGACCGATAACAGGGCACTTTTAGGACCCTTGGGCTGGTCATTAAACACCTATATTCAGACACTCTATTCTCAACCGTTTTGACTCTGAGGTTCCTTCCCTTCCTCTCCCAGGTCCTACCTCTAGATTTTGGGTCTGGTGAGAACCTGCCTCCTGGCCTCAAACTTCCGGCTGCCTCAGTGGCCGCTAGAGGGCAGGAGACTAGGAGCTGCAGGTTTCTGAGAGGAAAGAAAGGCGATGGGGACCATGTAGGTAGAGCAAAATATCCTCTTCCCTCCTGGATAAAGACCACCCCACCTGAGGAAAAGGATCAAACAATAAAGTAATTCAGATGGAAAGGGAAGGGGGAGAGGAAGTCCAAGTGGATAGGGCAGGCTATTAGGGAAAGTAATATAAATGCTGAAGAGTCATAGAGCAAAGGAAATTCAATTAATAGTCTGGGATTAAAACAACCCTAAGCCTCAACGACTTAAGGGTTGGGGGTCGCTGGGGAGAGGGGAAAGTAAAAGTTACGAAAGTATTATTTTACTGGGGCAGAGGGTGGAAATATGACGACAGATAGAGCAGGAGGCCAGGAGAGTAACTTTTTGTCGGGGAATACTGGTATCTTTTTTTCAAATAGTGGTAGAGAAGTATGTGTTTGTTTCTCAAAGTAAATGGAAATGTATAACTAATGGTATAGTAGAACCTCAAAATTAAGAAATGCAATTACTCATCTCTGAACAAACCAGCAAAAATAATGAAAAGATGGAAACCATAGTTTAAGATACTTTATATTATGTATTTGATACAGGGTACCGTCAAAAAATAAAATTCAACAGAGTAAATGTAAGGATCTAACTGGCTTTATGCAACAATTCATGAATTGGGCAGTGTCCCATCGAGCAAACAGAAGGGAGCCCCCTCAAGGTCTGCCTCAGGGGCAGAGAGTCTCCTTCCTCAAGGTCTTGCCCTTCCTGGGGCAGCCCCACCTTGGCTGAGTGACCGAGGGGTCCACAGGCCTGTCCATTTCAGCCCAAGGAGGACAAGTACTGGGGGCAGCACTTGCTCCAAGGCTCCATGCTGAGTTCCTGATGCCTCCAGGGTCTTGCTTGATTTCTCCCTCTGCCCCATTCTGCTTTTCCAACCTTCCTGTCTCAGGTGTCGATCCCTGAAAACCATCCTGCTCCCCATAATCTGTCTTGGCTTCTGCTTCCAGCAAACTCAGCCTATGATTCCAAGTGTTCTGATACTGCGAGGAATTCTGCCAATTTCTATCATTGAAAGCAGCAAGTGCAGAGGATTTAAAGACTTTTTCCTTAAAAGAAACAATGGAGATGTCTCAGGCCTCCCATCCCAGCCCTCTTTGTGATCAATCCCATTTCAAAAAACCCGAGTGCGTGTGAGGGTCTGCAGGCTCAAGACACTAAACAGAAATCAAATCCTTCCCTATTACTATTCTCTCAGCAACATTTGTCCAGTGTTTTTGTAAGACTGCACGAGGCTGGTCTGCCATAAACTTTTGGTCCAGGAGAAGTAAGACACCCTGACCTCACAGGTTGAATGGAGCAAGGAGGTGTACAGCAAGTGTGGACCTGCCACACGTTCTTTCTCTTCTGATGAACGTTTACTGAACCCACAATTAAGCAATAGCCATGGCAAGTTTCTAAGTAAAAAGCAACGGCAGTTTTGCCCAAAGTTAATAACGACCATGCGTTTTAACCATTGAAAGGACTCCTGACCATTTACGGATCACTGGTTAGAAGGATCATATCTTACACTTCTGTGCAACTGTCACTGTGATAACACTTTAAAAGAGATAGTCAATAATTAAATTTTAAGATACTTATCTAAATTAGTATTATGGATTAAGTTTTAATATAATAGATGCTAAAAATTGTCAAATTTAAAGGGCATTAGAATTTTAATCCTATGTTTGGAAATTGCTATCCTGTAAAATGTACTATTTGTGTAAATACTTTATCCCAAACCCCAGTCCTTCAAGTTCATTAAGTACTGCTGAAGTGATCAGACTTATTCTGTAAAAATTCAGTTTCTGTTTTTTCAGTGGCTTTGACCACACGGTCTGTGAGTACAATACTTTTTAAATTAATTCGTGCTGTGATAAATGTGTCTTCCTCTTTTACTGCTAGAAAAATATACCAGTAATCCTATTTTTCTGTTCTGTCTGGCACAATGAGTTTGTGTGGGCTGGGTTCTAGGCAAACTAAATTATTGGGTGAATTAAAAAAAAATTTTTTTTTAAAGATTTATTTATTCATTTATTTGACAGACAGAGATCACAAGTAGGCAGAGAGGCAGGCAAAGAGAGGAAGGGAAGCAGGCTCCCTGCCGAGCAGAGAGCCCGATGCGGGGCTCGATCCCAGGACCCCGGGATCATGACCTGAGCTGAAGGCAGAGGCTTTAACCCACTGAACCACCCAGGTGCCCCTTTTTTTTTAAATTTTTTAAAATTTATTATTTATTTGTCAGAGAGAGAGGGAGAGAGAGCGAGCGAGCACAGGCAGACAGAGTGGCAGGCAGAGGCAGAGGGAGAAGCAGGCTCCCTGCTGAGCAAGGAGCGGGATGTGGGACTCGGTCCCAGGACGCCGGGATCATGACCTGAGCCGAAGGCAGCCACTCAACCAACTGAGCCACCCAGGCGTCCCAATTATTGGGTGAGTTTAAACAGACATTTAAAAATATGTGTACACACACACACACACACACACACACCCCTCCTAGAATAAAAGACACTGACTGGTGAGACTTTTCTTTGGAAAGAAGCCTTTCCTTTATCCTGCCAGCCTTCTCTTCCTCCAGTCTGGTCTCAAACACACATGAACAGTCATTCACGCTTTTTCTTCCACCACAAAGTTTCTGTGAGTAAATGCAGAGCTTTAATATCTAGCACACAGATCCCAACAAGTGATTCAGCTTGTTTATTTTGTTTCAAACCTCATAGGGACCGAACATCTTCTCTGGCATAACCCTGCACTTCCTTTGGAAAATGCAATGCAAAATGGCTAAGAAATAACTGAAACAAAACAAAACAAAACAAAACAAAAACCAAAAAAAACCCCAAAACAAAACCCCTCAGAATTTCAGTGCTCCTCTGAAATGGCAAAAGGAAGGTGGTGGCGATTTCATCTTTCAAACACTAAGCCATCAAGGGGCTGCAGAATGATTTGAGATCACTGTTTTTACTCTGTGTGGTTTCCCAGGAGAGGAAGACACTACCACGAGCCTAGCTCATGGCAGATGAGGCCCCGCTGGAGGGTCTGGACGGTTTACACCCCTAAGCCTCATCTAAACAGGCCACATGGGAGTGGCAGGAGCCTGAGGATTGTGGTGGGCTTGCAGTGCTGGAGACCACAAGAGCCAATTATGGTCATTTCTTCCAACCTCATGTTCAGGGACCTCATTGTTAGTGGCCCGGAATTGGCCAAGGTGGGTTTGTTTACACCACAGAAATTGGCAACCACTATCAATCACAAATTTTTCCAGGTGAGCTGGTTATCATCATCCCACCATTGGCTTTGGGGAGCCAATCCTGAGAGTTTTGGGGGTGGATGATTTTACGAGTGATCAGATTTTTGAAGACTAAACCACGAGCAGTTTCTCGAGTTGTCCCATGGGAATGGAAACTCTACCATGTTTTAAAATCATGATGTTGTAGATCTTCAGGATAATGGAAATAATAAGAAGGATTTTTGATTCTAAGTTTCATTATATCTTTTGGTATAAATTTATGTCCTAAAACATAATCACGCAGCGACGTAAACCACAGAGAATAGCTAAAAGATACTAAAATTATCCTTGACAATCAGGAGCCAATCTATACTTGTTCTGGTTTGAAAATTTTAAGGTCAATCATGTATTCTTTCATTTTCTAAGAGAAATGTAGTATTAAGACACATGGATGGACCAAGGTGTAAATGTTGAAGGATCATCTCTAGGAATCTAAAAAAAAAAATCAAAAGAAGGAAGATAATTATTAGTAAAATGTTATATATGCAAAATGTGTAATTCAGAAGAAAAATTGTTTTTTAAAAAAGAAAAACCTAATGTCTGTTTTATTCTTATCACAAATATATAGTTTTCCTATTCCTTTCAATCCTTGAGTCCTAAATCTCTTTATCTTCATAAACTTCTTATGTTTGGGATAAGATGCATCTTATTCAGAAGCCCTGAACTTTCGAGGCATAAAGTGCAATCCAATTTTATACTAGGCCTTCAGTTAGGGCTGCAGTAAGCAGTTCAAGTTCAATATAGGAACAGTCTCTGATGATAGTTCTAGACATATTTTCAGCAGCTGGAAAATGAAACTGTGTTCTATTTGTGTGTCCTTACAAGGCATATCAAAGAGTGCCCAGTGACTTTGATATTTTAATTTAAATTGTTTTTACCAGTTTGCTTAACAAATGCTTTCTGAATAATCGACCAGATAAGATATCTATTTCATCCAGTTTAGTTATTAAGGTGATCCCAATACACCTCAACTGCATTTTGATCAAGTGTTTCAAGAAGTTAGCTACCATGTGGATTTGCTACTAGCATTCCACTGAGCCTGCTTCTCTTTGGGGTCTGAAACAAGCCATCATTTGAAGAGTTTAGCTCACCTCCCAGTTACGTTAAAGTATATAGGCAGTAGCTGGTAAAGACAGAGTGAGAATTTTCATTGGAAAAGATGAACCTGCCCTGGGGTTTGGTCATGGTGACCAAATCCATACTAAGAACCCGAAAGCCCATGTGAGCGGTGATTACCACAGGGACCTCTCCTCACCACCCTTACCATGTCAGTAAATTGATCCACACAAGTCATCCTAATAAACTCAGGAGTTGCTGGGCTCTTCAGGTTGAAGGTCTTGGTCAGTCCCCTCTCTTTGCGGGCAGCAGTCACTGCATCAAAAATGGCGAACAACACGGAGGATCCCAAGAACATTGCAGTCTCACCCAACCCCTGAGAGGAAGGTAAAAGGCTGTCAGAAATGGGTGGTTCTCTTAGGACTAATTTGTGTACACACACACACACACACACACACACTCACCTCTTCTGGTGAGTATGGAATACTTAAAATGGCGTATGTCTGAATTGCCAGAACCAAATTCCCCCCATGCTGATTTGTGTGTGGGGTCCTCCTCAAAGTAGCTCATGAAGATGTCCCAGGACATCAGGATAGTGGGGCAGCTAAAACCTCCTGCTCCTCTGCCCAGGTAAAGTCCTAAAGACCAAAGCCCTTGGTGCCCTCTAGAATATTCCACTTTGGGTTCCAGACCATTTTTGTTTAACTCAAAACCCAAACAAAAGAACCGCAATCTTTGTAGCTGAGCCTAAAAGACAGGGAGGGGATCGACTCTAAAGAGTGAACTGTTGAAGTTGCTTGTGTGCTAACGTCCCTGGTGCGTGTTGGATGTTTCTGAACTAATAGTGTAGTGGCATTATATTTTGAATGATTCATCAATGCTTCTTTGTACTGATTTTTCTTCTTTCTTCCTTCAAAGTAATCTGGCCTGTGGTCTGTGCTCAGGGCCTCAGTGGAGAGACTGGCCTTTATCTCCAAGCAAATAAAGCCTCTCCCTGGCTTTGATTTCACCTCTAAAGCAAATGCAGAGGGAGATGCAGAGCTGGTAGAAGAATGGGTTTCCTCTGAAGTGAGGAGGAGGGGAGCAGAAAGATCTTATGTCCTATTTGGAGCAAACTGGCAGGGAGGTAGCTAGACCCTAAAAGGCAGGATTGCACCCTGTGTCAGGATGGTCTCTAGAGACGCTCCTGGTGCAGAAGTAGAGATAGAGGCCATTCAGACAGGAAGTCTTGCCTTCTTCCCAATCTTGACCTACTTAAAGAAGGAGAGGAAATTTCCTGAAAAATCTAAGGTTAGCCTACCATCTGTCTGGCCAGATGTGGGCTCAGAATAGAACTTAAGTTGGGGGAAGTTGTGTTTTTTTGTGCACTTGTATTCAAGAATCCTCACCAGAGGTCTTCATGGGCCAGTCAGAGCCCATATGCTCCAGGGAACACAGACTCAATACCTCTTAGATCAGTAGCTATTTATAGCTCGGAGCAAATAGTGAGAAACTCATTTGAAAGCCTATTCCAGTTTGGGGAGGTGTGGAGAGAGGCAGACAAATAAGAGAGAACTGGGTCTGGAGTATATGCGAGAAGGGTGCAGAAAATAAAGTTCTGGGCTGGTAAAATTTGCCTACAATTTCAGTTTTATCTCATGGTGGCACTTAGCCTAATGACCTAAGATGTTTGACTCTTCCTTGACCTTTCTTGTTTTGATTAAATTTGTTTCATGCTCGCTCTCATGAGAGAAGAGTCTTCTCGGTCTTCTGGAGTCAGTGAGCACCACTTTGCCATGAATTTGCTTTTCCTTTCCCTTTTCCTGTTGGGATTTTCAATTAAAAGGAGTAAGCAAATTCAGGGGGCATTATATTTTGAGTGAGTCACCAATGCTTCTTTGTACTGATTTTTCTTCTTTCTTCCTTCAAAGTACTCTGGTCTGTGGTCTGTGCTCAGACTATTATTTCTCGAAAGAGTAGATTGTTATAGACCGAACTGTGCTCCCTCAAAATTCATATGTTGAAGTCCTAACCCCCTACCTCAGACTCTGACCCTAGTTGGAGATAAGGTCTTTAAAGAGGTGTGTTAAGTTAAAATGGGGTCTCTAGGATGGGCCCTATTCCAACATGACTGGTGTCTTAACAAGAAAAGGAAATTAAGCCATACTGAGAGAGACATCAGGCATGTGGACTCAGAAGGGATGACTATGGGAGGACACAGGGAGAAGGTGGCCATCTGTAATCCAGAGAGGCCTTGGAAGAAAGAAACCCTTGATTTGACTTCCAGCCTCCAGTACTGTGAGAAAATGTATCTGTTATTTAGGTTGTTTAGGCCACCCAGTGTGTGGTACTTTGTTATAGTAGCCCTACGAACTAACATAGAGGTCTTGTGTTCTTACCTTGGATGAGTAGATGGCTATGGGATTTCGGGAACGCACCAAAGTGACATAGAACTCTTCTGGTATCTCAGTGACAGTCGGGATTTTGTAGTCATCTGGACTTCGAGAGTAGAGGACACCTTCCGGGGAATATTTCAGTTCCTCTGTGGTGTACAACCCCATGCCTTGGATAAATGCTCCTTCAATCTACAGGCAAAATTTTCACAGTTTATAAGTATATGATATTGATTGAAGAACTACTCCAATGTGACTGAAAAATGGAACCATTTCTCTTGACCATAGTGAGTCATCCTTGACAGCCTGGGGTGGGTTTACAAAGGGTCCTGCAGGGTCTGGTGCTTGTCATCCTGCCCGGCCTCATCCCTAGTTCTTCTTGCCCAAGTGACCCATCCTCCAGGTACCTGACTCTTGGTAAGTTCTGGGTAATTCTCAAGCCCACTGCCTTGCCTCACTGGGGGGGTACTGGTTAGTAGGTCTGGCGCTGGCTAAGGTGGCTGGTCCACTGGCTCCACCTTCAGTAACAAGGCTAGAAAAAAGCAAAGCTACACTAACAGCTGGAAAGTTTCTAACTCAAAGTTTAAAAAGACTTTTCGGGGCCTTAATTTTATTGTTTGTGGGATCAAAATCAGAATTAAATTCGGCAGGAGGCAAAAAGTTATGCTTACGTATTTCTCTTTTATATTTCCCTATTTGCAGTCTGTTTAAATTTAATATTAATATGAATACTAGTGAAACTTTATTATTATGTATTTATGCAGTGTTCCCTAATTACAAACATATTAATATTCATGAGAGAAATTAGAAGGCACGGAGAATTATAAAGCAGGCTAAGTCACACACGTTCCTGCCCTACAAAGACAATGATGGCTAACTTTTTCTCGAATTTTCTTCCCGCATTTCATCTATTTGTGTGCGTCAGATACAGAATGTATAGCAGAGAACTTGCACCAGGTATAAACAACCCTGGAGAATTCGGGGAAATACTTTTCTGAATGGAACTGACCCAAAGTTCCTGTGGTCAGAGCATGCTGGTATCGCTCACCTGTCCGACGTCCAGGGCTGGGTTTATGCTGAAAGCAGCATCCACGAAGATGTCAGTCCTAAGGAGCTGTCCCAAGAGAAAATACACAGTGGAAAATAGGATTTATTTAAAATAGCTCCTTACTGCAACTGGCTGTCTGTCCCTGGTTCTTCCGCCCGCAGGATCGAGGTGATGGTCACGGAGGGCACGGCGAGCACGTCAGTGTTGGCCTTTACGCGACGCAGAGGGGACACAGGTGCTGCTCTTACCTTATGGGCCCCGGTCAGACAGTCCACTTCAACCTCCGAACAGGCCGCTCCATACACATAGTACGCATAGGGCTCACCCTTCTCCTTCTCCCAGTCCATGTGTGTCTGGTAGCCTCTGAGAAAGAGGAATCAGCCGTGAAAAGGAAAGGCCCTTTTCCTCATAGTGGGCTCGTCGCCTCCTGTACTGGGGGGCCTGGGGACGGAGCGGGCGCCCAGCCCGCGGCTGCCGGCCTCCCTCCCCTTCTTGGTCAGAGTCGCAATGGCTCCGCCGCAGGCCCGGGGAAAGGGCCCGCAGCGTCTGGGCCCGAGCCCCCGGCGGGCACTTCACTGGTACGGGTCCCGGCACGTGGACATAGCTGTGGCGGCCTTCCGGGTGGGAGTCCTGGGCCTCCCCACCGAGAGCCGGCGCTGAGGGCCCACAGCGGGCCCCCCGGGCCCCCCCGGGCTCTGCTGAATGTGCACCGGCCCTGCCCAGCTATAATCCAACCCAAAGTAAAACGTCCTTTACTTGAAATATCCAGTAGCGGAGAGGCTGATGGATTCCGTGAAGGCTTTTGCAATCTGGAAGAGATGATTGGTTACAAAGAGATATAAATTTAGGGAAAGTCATGAAAAATACCTTCCTCCTCCTGTTTGGCACAAGCTTTCTACCCGCATTCACCTCATTGAGACGTGCGTCTTGTACAAGCCATGGGCCATGCTTTTCCAGACACATGTGTACGGGCAGCTGCTAGCTATGCCCCGAGGCCCTCTATCGTTTTGGGTTGGGCAGTATAAAGTTTATTTTTTAAGTTTATTTTTTAACCCTTTTTGGCTTTTTATTTTTTATTTTTTTTTAAAGATTTTATTTATTTATTTGATAGAGAGAGATCACAAGTAGGCAGAGAAGCGGGCAGAGAGAGAGGAAGGGAAGCAGGCTCCCTGCTGAGCAGAGAGCCCGATGTGGGACTCGATCCCAAGAACCTGGGATCATGACCTGAGCTGAAAGCAGAGGCTTTAACCCACTGAGCCACCCAGGCGCCCCTTGGCTTTTTAAATTAAGGAGTGGGCTAGACCATATTCACACACTTTTGTATGTAAGTATCTACACAGATATGTACTTATACACACGTTTCTATATGTATGTTCATGTCTATATATGTACATATTTTACTCTGCCTTTTTCCCCAAATAATTTGACTGGCTGTCAGTTAGTATAGTATGTCAGCTTCCCTCCTAGAGTTACCTGGGTAGGGCTGGGAATAAGAATACTAATGGTAATATTAATAATAATTATTATTAAAAATAGAGTAATCCTTTGATAGTAGGACTGCTATCATTTCTGTTGGTCTGGAGAGAAAACCAAGGTCCTGAGGCACTGAGGGTGAACCTTGTCTCCCAGAGCTAGTAGTAACAGAGCTGGGACAGTAACCCTAAGGTGTGTTTTACTTTAGAGCATTCTCTGTGAGAAATCAGGCTCTGAAATAAAATCAAGTTTCAGTGAATCCAGACATGGCTTTTGCTTTTTCAGAAAAGCAGAAGTAAATGTTAATAAATGCTTTGTTTCTTGAACGGGCAGCGCCCATCAGCCCAGGCATTTAGGGCCGTCGCCCATCTGCATGTATGTATCTGTCTTTTCCTGGCAGGGATAAGGAAGGAAACACTCACCCAGTCCTCCCATCTTCCTTTAGGGTTTTTCCTGATGATTGGCTGAAGACGGGCCATAAGAGTTTGGCAGGCATTCTAAAAATAAATATTTGAAATGACAGAAATAAAAGGCACAGGAAACAGCAAAACGTTAAATATTCAGATCAATTCAAATGGAATCCGTCAGTTTTGTGAGCCTGCTTGCTAGTCCCCCAGGCAGGGTTTCTTAAAGTTGAGTAATGTAGGAAACCCCTCTGAAGGAAGCAAGTATTCATGTGGGTGCTCCGGTGTTGATGTCCATTATTTCTATTATAATTTTGTTTTAATATATGCTAACATAAAGTTAGTTGAGTCTCCTTAGAGTTATAGCTCTTTTGTACCTCAAAGCAAACATACAATGATGAAGCGCACAAGCCAATCTACACACCAGTAAAATCCAAAATAACAACATTAATTTAGTTGGTTGATGATGTTGCTTCTCTGAAGCTAAATTGCTGCTTGCAATGGGGCCATCTCGGCTGCTCTCCTCCACGTGCGGTGGAGCTCAATGTGCTGCTGCTTGCCGGCCAACAGAGTAATTTTCTCTCCATTCTTCTTACATAAATTGCCCGAGATTTTCATCTACGCCTTATACCTTGACATCATCGGCTTTTTACTGGGCAAGAAGAAAAGAGTGTTTACCTATGAAGTCCATCTCTGCTTGTTTGTTGTTGCCTTAACGCAAAGTATACTTTTTGTTCCCAAATGTGGGCAAAGAGATCTTCTGGCAACACTCCACTTACAGAGTGGTCCTTCTGATGATGTAAAATGTCCTTTTAAAATCTTTAAAACATTATCAGTGAAATGAAAATAAGAAGGATTGAGGTGAAATCTTGGAACCTTGAGATTAAACCTGTTGACTCCTGATATCAGTGGACCTCAACTTGACTTCTACCCCTAACTCAAACACGAATCTATTCATGTCTGCACTTAGGCACTCAGCTCAACCTCAGATCCCTCTCATGCCCTCTCTTAGTTTGTGCTCTTTCTTTTCTATCATCCCCTCTTTGGGAAATGGTTTCTGGCTTCTCATGCGTTAGGGAGATCCTTGTTTTCTTTCTTTCTTTCTTTCTTTTTTTAAAAAATTTATTTATTTTAGAAAGAGAATGAGTGAGCGAGTGTGGGAGGGGCAGAGGGAAAGAGAATCCTGAAGCAGACTCCCCACTCAGCGGGGAGCCAGACGCAGAGCTTGATCCCAGGACCCCGAGATCATGACCCGAGCAAAGAGCCAGCCGCCTAATCATCTGAGCCATCCAGCTGCCCAGAGACCCTTGTTTTCATAAATCACTTTGCTGGTTCATTCAGCTTTCTATCACTGACCTTGTTACAAATGGGGGCCTTCCAAAAGAGGGCCACGTCCGAGGCAGCCCAAGTCACAGGATTCCTACCTGTCCAAATATTCTTCTCCTAATCATGTCCTGACCTTGTACTCCTACACATAGCTTTACACTCAGCAGTCTGACAGTCTTCCCTTTAAGAGAGTGAGACATTGCAGAGAACAATTTCACTCTTTTGCGACCTCCTGAACTCCTTTCTTTGTACGGAGAATTCTTTCAACTTACATTGTTTGGTAGGGTCACCTCCCTTTATTGAAGCTCTAAATGCCAGATAGAAAATTTTCCAGTTTTTGCATTATAGAAAATACTAAAATACATAAAAATAGAGAGAATAATACACTAGCCCCTCTTATCCAGCTTCAAGAATAAACATTTAGGGCGCTTGGGTGGCTCAGTGGGTCAAAGCCTCTGCCTTCGGCTGAGGTCATGACCCTAGGATCTTGGGATGGAGCCCTGCATCGGGCTCTCTGCTCGGCAGGGAGCCTGCTTCCCCCCCGCCCCCCGCCCCTCTGCCTGCCTCGCTGCCTATTTGTGATCTCTGTCAAATAAATAAAAATAAAATCTAAAAAAAAAAAACCCAACAAAACATTTAGACCCCAATCTCACTTCTCTGCTATCTTTCTTCCCTGCTCTACCTTGCTCCCTTTTGCAGTCTCTGCTCCAGCCCGCCAGGCCTGCTGCAGCTTCTCGAGCATAGAAAGCTAGCTCCTTCTCCTCCCAAATAACCTGCCCAGCTTCTTTCCTTGCTGTGTTCACGACCTGGCTCAAGGAGTGATTGATTTGTTATCTGCTTGAATGTAAGCTCTGTGAGAGCAGGCTCTTTGGACTTTGTCCTGATTCACTTACTGCTTATACTACCTAGCATGTGGTAGGCCCTCTGTCAATGTTCATTAAATCAATGTGGGATCAATAAAATAAGTGTGAAGAAGTCATACAAATTTATGACTTTTTAATGATGATTCTTCATTATAAAATACAAAAATGTTTCTAAAAGCATTTAATTCCCCCCCCCCTTTTTTTTTTTAAGTATGTCTGCTTTATCAATGCCTGAGACTATGCCTAGCCATGCACTGGGTGTCTTTGTGCCACCTCTAGTTGCAAGGCAACTAGAATTTAGATAAAAGGTGAAAAATGGACTCAGTCACCTACATGTTTTAACCAAATTAGAATTTCCCAGACTGTTTATCTTGGGTGCTGATTCTATAGATATTAGGAGGGGTTTTATTAATGAAAATGTTTTCATGGTTAAGCAAGCTTGGGAAAAACTTGGTGACACAAAGTTAAAGAAGTTTCTACATTGCAGGACTTGTCAGAGCATTTATCATGCTAATATGCAGCATAAGCCTCTATGAGTGGGAGGTAGTACATAACATTTCCCAAACTTGTTGACTACAGAATCCGTTTTCTCCACTGAGAACGTTATGGGACCTCTGTTCCAAGGAACATACTTTGGGAATCCATGGTTCACATGACACATGGGCATATTCAACAGGCTGAAATTTTCTCTTTATATCTAGGTGTTTGTCTTTTGTGGGTGACAAATGGTCAATCTGTGGTTTTCTGAAGGTTGGAGTGTGGCGAGAAGGGAGGTGGTGTGGGGAGAAGGGAGGTTTGTTGCATGATCTCGGCAAGCCACCCAGTGATTCTGTGAGATAGGTGGTATTTGGGTGTAGTTTTGCAGAAGAGGAAACTGATCCTTTGAGAGGTTAAAAAACAAGTCAAGCCCTTCCTGGAATGAGGATGCCCCATTTTAACGCGATTACTCTGCACTTCTCCGATGTGCTGGGGTGAGAGCTGGCGGGCTGGCATTCTCTCATCTAACACAAAGGGAAGTTGCTGAAGTTTGCAGGTTTCACATGCAACCGAACATTAATTATGAAAAACAGCCCAGGACAGCAGAAAGAGCACCAGATGGGAGCCTCAGGAAACCGGACTTGGAGTCTCGGCTCTGCGCGTGATGAGCTGAATGATCTGCAACCACGCACTTGACTTCTCTTGGACTCAGTTTCATCTTCCATAAAAGGAGGGGTAGGACAAGGACTCCTCCAGCACTGTCACTGGGTGACTGAGAACTGAAGGAAACGTCACCTGCACAGCCTTCCCGTTGATGTCTGTTCCCATCGACGCTGCCGTGAAGCTAGCATTGGGCACTGTGACGGTGCTTGTTTCGGACAGGTGTATGTACGACTGCGGGATGTTCAGCTCTCGACTGGCCACCTGTCAGAAGCAGAAGAATATTCTTTGTTCCATTGACTTTAAGCACCCCTCCCCCCTAAATTAAAAACTTTCTAGTTCTTTTTTTGAACTGAGTATAAAACCTAACGGTCCTATTGGGACAAACATTTAAGACAGCCTCTTGGGTTTCATATGGAGATTATGAGTTTGAAGCAACCAAAGCATCTTTCTGTGCTTTGCTTTTTATCCCACTTTCATAAGAGCCATGTGGCAGTGCGGTCACTCTGGGACACCTGCTTTAGTAGGACACATGCAGCAGGCAAAGCTGGGGCCCGGTCTTACTGTTTTACCTTCATCTTCTTGTGATTTAGTAGATTATGGTTCTTTTGTGGGACATTTTGCGGGTATAAGGATTTTGTTATGAAGAAGCAAGATATATTCAAAGAAGGCCCTGCGGATTTTTGTAATTTCCTAATTCCAAGTACTCTCCTAAAGAGTATTATTTCCTTAAGGAAAGTATCTTCTCCCTATTTCTCATTAGGAGAGAAGCTTTGTTTCCCCCACTCTCTCCCACAATACCTGCTCCCACAATTTGATTCAGGTATCTTATTTAATACTAAAAAAGAAGGAAAAATTTCCCATTACAAATAATCTCTTGCTCCTTAAAAATTATGAGGAACACTTCTTTCTGAAATAGCCATTCATGTGGAGTTCCTAAGATTGCGAATTCTACAAACGTAATTTCTTATCCTTTTAAACACATCCATTTTTAATTGAAGATCTGAATTAACATAGCACTGCTTTGAGCAGGTGCCACAAAGCTGCAAAGTATTTTATCTTTGAAAACTGGAATCACATTTTTTCAGAAGACCTGACTCTTTTTGTTCAGGAAGAATAATATCATGTATTTCCTCAGTTCTGACATTTGCTTCCTTCACCCCCCTGCAGTCTGCATTCCTGAAACCAAGATGAGTCTTACAGTGGATCCGTACATGTGGTGGGATGGTATTTCTCCTGCTCAACAGGAACAAAACTGCTAAGCCCACCACAAGGCGCTATACTTTGTCACAGTGGAGATGATGGACACTTATCTCACCTGAATAATTTTGGTGTGAAGGCCTTGTCCCATTTCACAGCCACCATGAGTCACCAGGACGGAGCCATCAAGATAGATGTGGACTAGAGCAGCAGCCTGGGGGAAATAGTTACATGATTTTGGAAAATGATGAGGCCCAATGTTGCTGAGAATTTAGCCGAGGTTGCCGGATGAACGGTTTTGCTTTATTGAGCCAATCTCTCACTGGTTATCCTGGAGAAGAAAGCCTTTACAGGAGGCAACAGACCACCCCTGTCAATAAACCCCAGACTGGAAAACCATCCATGTCCATGTGGGAATGGTGGCTCATCTCCCTCCTACCGGTCTTTGGCCTACTGAGGACCTTGTGGGATTGCTTTGAGGCCACTCCACGGCCCCAACTTCCACGATAATTCATTCTCCTTCTCACCAGGACATGGAAATTAATTTTAGAGCAAATAGAACCTGTATGGGTACACTTCCAGGCACAAATGGCCTTGGATACTAGAGGAGCTGGAAGACCCTTGAGATGTTTTAATGGTTTCCAAATGCTGCTGACCTTGAGGATCATGGCAGGGAAAAGGTATGGGTCTCATTCTGGAAATTCCAACTCAGTAAGAAGTTGGGAGGCGGAGCCTAAGCATCCATTTTTTTAAGCTCCCAGGTGATTTTGATGATTGGCCAGGTTTGGGATCCACTGATTTAATCCAAATTCTTCACTTTGCGCATGGCGGAGTGAACAGAAGCCTGGGGAGGAGGACAATGGCCAAACCCAGGTGCTTGGTTTGTGACAGAGTCGACTGACACCCACAACTCCTAGCTTGACCCCAGGTCCTCCACACCTCGGCCAGGCTGTCTCCTTCAAACTTGCTGCTGTTGTCTTTCTCAGGGGCTGACGGTTTCAGTGGAAGAATCCACAGCCTATGCAAGTGGCTCCAGGGACCAGGCCGTAGGAGGGAGGAAGCTGGCCTGTGTTAGGTGGTTTGCAAGTTGCTGGAATTTTTCTTTATAGCAATTCCTCTCTCAGGCTGGTGCATGTGCTCAGCATCCTGCAGGTGCCCTCTTGGGACCTTGACCCCTGGGCTCATGCCTGTGCCTCCACCACCAAGCACTGAAAATAACCAATTGAGCTCTGCCGGTCTCCTGAGTCTGAGACTGTATTCTCAGGACTGTCAAGTTCTCTACAAGAACTTTTACACTTCGTGTTTTCACTTTATGATAATCTAACGAGAGTAACGGATAGCCAGGTGAACAGTGAGTCTGGCCACAGGCTTCCAGAGTGCGTGTTGGATTTTATGTAGATGACTGTGCAACCACCACGTAGGGACTACTTTAACTCATGGGGCATGTTAGAGACGAGAGGTGGGACAGTGTGTCAGCATACCCTACGGAGACATTTAGGATAAAGGTTTCAAATTGCCTTGTACAGCAGCCGCTGCCAGAACGACCATCATTTTCTGAGCGAGGAGTTGGTTTTAAAGAAGCCACATATTCTACCACAGTGAGTTCATGTTACTCTTATCTTACTGGCATTCATAATACTATTTTTTTTAAAAGATTATTTATTTATTTATCTATTTGTCAGAGAGAGAGAGAGAGAGAGAGAGAGAGAACAGGCAGACAGAGGCAGAGGGAGAGGCAGGCTCCCTGCTCAGCAAGGAGCCCGATGTGGGACTCGATCCCAGGACGCTGGGATCATGACCTGAGCCAAAGGCAGCCGCTTAACCAACTGAGCCACCCAGGCGTCCCATAATACTATTTTTATTTAATTTCCAATTTTGTTTGTATTTGATAAAGGCATAAGAGCTATAAGAAGCTTATTCTTTGTTTTGAGATTACTCACAGCTAAATAACCACAAAATAAATAATATAAGTGATCACTGAGAGTCCACAGAAATTTTTTTCCTTTAAAGGGGGTTTTGCGTGTTATTCTAGCTTGAGCAGCATCCCTGGGGGAAAGACAGCAGCTGCTCCAAGAGGTGCAGCGTTCCTGGCCTTCCCCTGTCACCCTCTCCTTTTGCTTTCTGCCTTGCTGGGGACGCCAAGGAAGGGTGTGTCCGGAAGGCAATCTGGTGAGAGACATTCATTCCACGAACAGGGCCTCTATCCCACCCGTGGCCTGGCTTTGTTAAGGGGACATTCCAGAGGCTGATGGGGATAGAAGCAAAGCCCCAGGAAACACTGTTCAAGGTTAAACGAAAACAAAGCACAGCAGTCACCCAGCTTTCACAGAGTAACTGCAAGTCCCCGCATGAATGGGGTGGTTCTGACTGTTCTCAGTGTGTTTTTGAAATCTCTGTCTTCAAATGACCCCACTGTTCTCACTGAGAATTTAGGAAAGAGGAAAAAGAGATCCTCTCATTTCTCCCAGTTCTCTCATGGATTTAAAATTAGACCCCATACCCCAGTGCTCATATTTGGGGCCCTGCCCGAGGTCAGACCCCTCGAGCTAGACTCTGCATTGATCGCTTTCTAAGCCCCGGTACCGCGTCGCACCCGATCTGCCCTGATACCTGTGGTCCCGTGTTTGCCTAAACCCACTTTGTTCCCTGCTGTAGGAATCTGCCCTGGTTTCTTCTTTCTGCCCGCAGGGGGCCAATCCCTAGTTGCACAAGATGGCCGTTTTCAGCCAGCCCGTCACAGGGAAGAGGGCTTCTGGTGAGAAGACAGACTTCTCTCTCTCAAACTCACCTGACTGTAGTAGCCCACAGGGAACCCAACAGTAAACTTCATGGGGATCACGGCAAGCCCCCTCTTCTTCCAGTAGTTCTTTTGGTTAAATTCCTCCGCAGCCAGTTTCCTAGCAGCGAATGAAGATTTCTCCAGACACTCTTTCCAGCACCTTCTCAAGGGCTCTGGATCGAAGGTCTGCTTGTAGGTGGTTTTGCTAATTCTCTTATACATGTTTATTTCCTTAACCTGAAAGACAATAGAATGGATTTTAAGGGTATACGCTTATTCCATTAGTTGGACATGGGTTTTTGTGATATACCTGATAAGAAGAAAGTCTTTCTACCAGAAGAAACCATTTAAGTGGCTGCAGATATGCAAGTACAAGCGTACATGTTTAACATCACAACAGCAGCAACCACAGTGACAGCAGAAAATGCCAGTAAGCACTCCACCTGCTCTAGGCTGTCGGCGAAGCGTCTTACCTCAGTTAACATCACCACAAGCCGGAGAAAGAGCAGGTCCCAACTACCGTGAGCCTTGCCACCAGTGTGTTAATGGCGAGACAAAATGCTGCCCACTCGGAATTATTCTTCCCCTACACAACATTTCCTTATCCTTAACTGTTCAGATCAGCTCCTCAGAATCCGGAGCTGTGGTAGAATGCCTACACAAATGGCAGCCATTTCCTTCTTGGTATTCGTGCTCTAGGTGGTGTCACCCTGACTCTGGGACTGGCCATATGACTTGCTCTGGCCCATGGGCTGAGACATGTTCATACAGGCAGTCACTCGCAGGCTTGCCACATTCCTGCCACTCCTGGGAACTCTGTGACCGCCATCATGGGAACTAATTTGGGCTGGCCTGCTGGAGGATGAGACTCTGTGAAGCGGATATGACCCTTCTCAGCTGAGATGTCCCCTCATCAGCCCCGTGACCACCAGACATGTAAATGAAGCTGTCTTAGACCATAAAACTCCCATTGAGCTGGCTCAGACCAGAAGAGCTACCCAGCTGACCGGAGAACCAGAAGAAATACTTTCTGTTATTTCAGCCCATTACGTTGTGTGGTTGACTTGTTACATATCCAAAGCGAACTGATACACAGATGGTGTACTTCATTTCTCAGAATCTACTTAGAAGCTGATGTAAGGCCATATGCAGGTTCTCCATACATATTTGAACCAATGCTCTTTTGTTAAGGGGTCCTAACTTGTTACCTCTTCAGGGGATAAGTCACACTGAGACGCCACAGCGGTCACGTAAGCTTCCACTACCACTGCAGCCTCGGGGAAGCCATATCCTCGGAAGGCCGTGTTGGATGGCAAGTTTGTTTTGCAGGGCCTACCCCGGCACCGGAAATTAGGAATATGATACGCGTTGTCGGATTTCAGCACAATGAACTCCGTTACCTGAATTAAAGCAAAATAAAACTTCGCACCTATCAAATATTCAAAACCACTTAACCAAATTTTATCTCTAACTAGAACCCTTCACAGAATTCATCTACTTTGTATGACAAATACTCATGTAAATAAAGTATGACACGTACAGCTCAACCGGTAGCCTCTGGGAAAGGCGTATTTCTTACCGACTCAGACTCGTCAGGAGTGCATCCACCATTGATATAATATTCAACGTCTGCAGCTTTGATCACACCGTTGTTCATGAATCCGATCTGCAAAGGGATAGAAGTAAAACCACCTTCTCAATCCAACCGTGTTAGTACACAAACACATGTGATCACAGTTGTCAGTCTACCTAACTTAGGAACATGGTTCGATGTGACAGTCACCAGAGGGATGCTGAGGCTGATGCCCAAGTGGACTAGGATCCCAACAGAAAGTTCTGGTCAGTAGTAGGCAACATCCACGTATTCCTCTCCAGTGGTTTGGAATTTAGTAAGTGGCTTTCCTATCGGTTGGTTGGTCATCACTGAACAATGTTTTAGGCAGTTTTTTTGATCTCACTCACTTTGTATTTTCCGAGGAGTGGGTGGCGGCCAGCGGTTATCAGCATGTCATCACCACGCTCTAGAATAAACCGGATTGGGCGGCCAGTCCTATAGGAAATGACTCTGTCAATATGATGGATGATTCATAAATTGTAGAAACAAAGAGATGGGGAAGGGGGTTTGAGATAATCGGGCTTAGTGGTTTTCAATGGAGGAAGTCACGTGCTTTAAACAACATTTCAGAAGTTCTGGGGACATTAAGATAAAAAAAACCCCCATGATTACTATTATTATCCTGGTTTAGTCATGTCTGAGAATTTATCTATCAAAATGCTACATTATTTTGTTATAAGTTACTTTCCTTTATTTTTTTTTATAACATTAAGGCATTGTAAGTCCATCAGAAAAGATGAATACCCAACTTTTGTATCAACATGGGTGGGACTGGAGATTATGCTGAGTGAAATAAGTCAAGCAGAGAGAGTCAATTATCATAGGTTTCACTTTCTTGTGGAGCATAAGAAATAACACGGAGGACACTGGGAGAAGGAGAGGAGAAGGGAGTTGGGGGAAATTGGAGGGGGAGACAAACCATGAGAGACTGTGGACTCTGAGAAACAAACTGAGGGTTTTGGAGGGGAGAGGGGTGGGGTGTTGGGTGAGCCTGGTGGTGGATATTAGGGAGAGCATGTATTGCATGGAGCACTGGGTGTGGTGCATAAACAATGAATCCTGGAACACTGAAAAAATAAAATAAAGTTTAAATTTAAAAAAATTAAGGCATTGTATGATTATTTTGCAATTATGTGTATAAATAGGTTATATTATTATTAATTTATTTTGGGATATTAAAAGGGCATTAAACTGACTGCCATGGGGGATATTGAGGCTGGAAAGGTTGAGAACCAACACTCTCTTTAGCTCTGTCAAGCTCCTTTTCATCCAGGCTCCTTGTTCATAAAATATCCATCGAGGACTCCTCTGGCTTCTGAAGGAATGTTCCCAGTGCCCACACCCATACGTATAAGATAGCCTTTTCTATTCTTAGAAAGTGCCAATGAGCTAAGGTGTTCATCATTTTTCTTTTTGCAGTAGTAGCCTAGGATAAGTTAACCTTGTCTTGAAAATTTAGAGGTTTTGTAGTTGTAACGTTCACAAAAGTCACAGCTATTCCTGTGTCTGGTGATTCCATCTGGATGATGCAGAGGCTAAGTGAACATTCCCAGGAGCAGCAGAGCCCGGGTTATTTCATACAAAACAAATCCCTCGTTCGGTTAGGGTTTTGACCCTCCTTCCAATCAGGCGACCTTAGCTTGATTTATTTTAATAACTTAAAACATACATATTTTAAAGAGTTAAAGTCAATAAGAAAGTAATACATGGTTATGTCTGAGCCAGGACACACAGCGATTACATCTATTTTACCCAATAATCTTACAAGACGGGGAGATATTATTTTCCCCAGTGTATGGGTGATGAAGCCGAGGTGGCTTGTCAAGGTGACTTTGTGAGTGACGGGCAGTCCCAGAGCAGGGCCAGAACAGAGATCTCTGGCTCAGGTCCAGTGTTCCTTCCCCCACATGCTAACCCCACCTCTGGAGATGAAGGGCTGTGGCCCGCGGGATGGAAGCTGGGGTGCAGGGCCGGAAGGACACGATGGTGTCTGCACCGTGGGGACTGCTGGCATTAATGGCGGCTACCGTGACTCTTACTTGATGGCGGCCACGGCGCTGACGGCTCCTAGGAGAGCAGGCTTGGTCACTTTTCCTCCAAACCCTCCTCCGGTTCTTTTCATGTGGCAGGCAATTCTACTCCTTGGAACGTTTAATGCTGCAGCCACAAATTCCTGCAAGAGGTAAGTCCGGGAAGCCACATTTAAGTGCAATTTGGTATTTTATTCCCTCATCTGCATACTTCCCCTCTGCCTAGGCGAAGAAATGCCGTAAACATTTACTTAGAGCATACTTAGTTCCGTTGACTTAGAATCTTTAGAGTCATGCAGCCATCACCATAATCTAATTTTAGAATATTTAAGCGTCCCCAAGGAAACCCTGGATCTACCGAGCAGTCCCTCCTCACCTTCTTCCAGCCCCCGAGCACTGGGCAACTCCTCATCTACTTTCTGTCTCCCTAGATTTACCTGTTTGAAACATTTCATATAAACGTAAACCTACAATACGTGGTCTTTGGTGACTGGCTTCTTTCACTGGGCATAATGTTTTCAAGGTTGTTGAAAGCATGTTGTCCATGTTGTAGCTTGTAACGGTACTTCGTGTCTTTTTATGGCTGAACATTATTCCACTGTATGGATATGCCACATTTTGTTTCCCTATTCATCAATGGATGGGCATTTGGATTGTTTATACTTTTGGCTATTGTAAACAACTTCAGTATGAACACTCATGTATACATTTTTGTGTGGGCAGATGATTTCAATTCTCTTGGGTAGATACCTAGTTGTGGAATTGTTGGGTTACGCAGTCACTATATTTAATATCCTTAGAAACTGCCATGCAATTTTCCAGGCTGTGCCATTTTTCACACCATCAGCAACGTATGAAGGTTTCAATTCACCACATCTTCATCAACACTTGTTACTGTCTTCTGATCACACCCATTCTAGTCAACGTGGAGTGGATTTCTCACTGTGGTTTTGGTGTGCATTTCCCTAGTGACAATGCTGTGAGCATCTTTTCATGTGCTTATTAGTCATTCATAGACTTTATCTATTCAAATTCTTTATTGGGCCTGCTTTAGATACTGCCCCAGGTTCTGGGCTGTGGGCTGTGAGTACCCTGTACCCTGTTACTCCTGGGAAATGCCTCATCAAGTTACGAATTGTATCTTAGAAGGTATTGATGATAGAAAGCAGTGGTGACCTGGGACATACATTTTATCCATTTGGAGCCCAGAGCCGCCTACTCTGCCAAAAGAGCTCGGAAGTGATGTTTATCACCTCCCTCAATTTATAGAAAAAGATATTGGTGCCCGGCAACCTGTGGGAGATCACACAGTTTTTTTAGGGGCAAAACCATGACTTCTCATTCCTCTGTTGTCCACTTCAAAAGTTGCAACTGTGGAGGCCACAGACACGTCCCAGCTCAACATCAGTCCCCTCAGACGTTCATTTTGCCTTGAACAACAGCTTCCTCTTCCCACTGAGCCTCCTCTTCCCTCTAAGCCTTCCCACCCCCGCAGGACCCCAAGGTACCAACTCACTCTGCTCTACCAGGAAGCCCTCAGCTTTTCCCCCTCAGTAACACTTGTCATTAATCCTCCTCCCAGTATAACTGTTTAACTATCCCCCTGTGCCAGACCCTATTCTAGAACCAACATCTCTACATCTCAGAAGAGGGGAATGTCAAAGGATTTCCTCTGCTTGCCTGGGTGCAGCAATACCTTATGTCCCAACCACTGGAACAGGACTGGAGATCACCTGCTACTGCCCTGGAAACGCAATTGCTTTAAACTTGCATCACCAATACATGCAAACATTAAGACAGAGAAGCGACGCGAATGAACCACAAAAGGAAATTTAAATATAATGCTAAGGCTCTGACCTCCCTGACATTAGCTTTTACACTATCAATTGTTATAAGGGTAAGATAAATCTTGCCCATGTTTTGGAAGGTAACAAAATTTTCATATCTCTTTGAAAAGTCGGCCCTTTTAGGGAAATATTTGCCCTGTTTTCCTCATTCTGGACTGTAGCTTATGTCAAATATACAGAGAGTTTGAGCCACAGGAGTCAAAGGAGTTCAAACTCTGCTGGAGCAGAGTGCCTGGTTGTAGGGCCTTACAGCACAGCACATCTGGAGTCTCATTTTCCAAAAATATCCTGTTACCTGCACATGGCTTGGAAACTGTGTTCCAAGGTATAGCACCATTTCTTTATCTTCCTGTTTGGGGATAGCCAGGATAGTTTGCGTCTCCATGTAGAAATGTTCCTGCCCTTCTACATGGGCTTCACCTGTAAAGCATAAACACAGGACAATGCTTAGTTGAAAGTCCCAAGCTGGGGTTCTCAGGGGTATCTGGTTTATGAGGAGCGAGTCGCTTTAGCTCATGGAGAGCTGGGCTTGATATCATTTGGTTAAACCACTTTTTTCTAATTGAGACTTGTTGTGCACAACCAGCTCTATGACCCTGGGTCATTCACTTCCTCTCTCCTGACCTCAGTTTCCTGATCTGTCGAGTGGGGTGGTGAGATCTGTGATGTGCTGGACTTGAGCACACAGACGAACCTGGCCACACATTCAGGTACCACCACCCTCTCTTTGGTGAATTTGGCTGAGTTATGAACCCCTCGTTTCCTCCTCTGTAAAACGGGGAGGGGCGGAGGGTAAGCAACAATATGGACCTCAGTCCGGTGATGTCAGAATTATTGAGTCACAGAAGATCAGTAGTTCATGAAAGGACACAAAGTTTAAAATGGCAGAGCTGAGGTCGTTTCTTTCCCTAAAAGCCTAAAAACCAGCAGCTTGCTCCTGCTGGTTTAGCTGAGATTTTTGGCTTCCTCAGTATACCCTTATCATTTTCTAGGTTATACCAGAACAGGCACTTGGCCCTAGTTTCCGCATTTGGAGGACATTTTTACTTTAAAATGAAATAAAACACTATATCCTTCAGTATTTTTACTTTAAATGTATGTCAACTATAATTTAATTAAGATAACAACAACAACAAAAATTGGTCAAAAGATTCCTATGCTGTTAAAATAAGTGAGGATTACTTTTGCCAGGAGTCAGAGGATTTCTTGAAATTATTTCTTTGGACAACAAAATGTGAGTCATGCAAAAAGATTAAAAAAAAAAAAAAGCTCTCTTCCAGGTTTTCATAAAAGATTAAAAGCTTACAGAACTCTCTGTTCCAACTCTCTAGAAGAGGGTAATAGATTCTGTGAAAATTACTATCTTCTCTTACCCCAAACTGGAAGTAATTCTCTTTAAAGAGCTGTGCTTCTCAATCCTGGATACACTTTAGGATCATCTGGGGGGCTTTTAGATAAATACTGATGCTCTCACCCTGTACTCAAAGTTCTGATTTCATTGGTATGGGGTGGGATCTAAGCATTGGTATTAAAAAAAAAATCAAGGTGCCTGGGTGGCTCAGTCAGTTGGGTGTTTGCCTTCAGCTCAGGTCATGATCCCAGGGTCCTGGGATTGAGTCTAGCACATGCTCTCAAATCAGCAAGCAGGGGGGTGGGGGGTGGGGCTGCTTCCCTCTGCTACTCCCCCTGCTTGTGCTCTCTCTCTTTCTCGCTCTCAAATAAATAAATAAATAATAAAAACTAAAAAAAGTCATATTAACTAGGTCTTTGCCAGTTCAGTAAGTCAAAGCAGACAAATAAACCAACAAATTATAGTGTCAAGATTGGAAAAGATAAATAAAATTGTCATGATATGTTTGTATACACAGAAAATTCAAGAGAATCTACAAGACTCTTAAAATAGTAAGTGAATTTAGTAAAGTTCTTAGATATAAGATCAAGATATAAAAGCTAATTGTGGCAGAGGGCACGTGATGTGATGAACACTGGGTGTTAGATCCAACTGATGAATTATTGAACAATACATCTGAAACTAATGATGTAATATATGTTGGCTAATTGAATTTAAATAAAAAATTTAAAAGTTAAATAAAAGCTAATTATGTTATTATATATTAGACAAATAGAAAATGAAATAAAAATAAATATCATTTTTAACAGCATCACAAAACACCAAATACTAGGTATAAATATTAAGAAGGATATGCAAAATCTCTATAGTGAAAACTATAGTTAATGAGAGAAATTAAAGAAAACCTAAGTAGGGGTGCCTGGGTGGCTCAGTGGGTTAAAGCCTCTGCCTTCGGCTCGGGTCATGATCTCAGGGTCCTGGGATCGAGCCCCGCATCGGGCTCTCTGCTCAGTGGGGAGCCTGCTTCCTCCTCTCTGTCTCTGCCTGCCTCTCTGCCTACTTGTCTGTCAAATAAATAAATAAAATCTTAAAAAAAAAAAAGAAAACCTAAGTAAAGGCAGTGTCTATCTCGCTCATAGAATGGAACTTAATACTGTTAATATTTTCAGTCTCTAAATTGATATTGTTTCTATGCAATTCCAGCCAAAATCCCAGCAAGTTATTTTTAGTGAAAATTGATGAGCTGACAATAAATGTACACGGAAATGCGAAGGACCTATTATAGCTAAGGTCATATTGAGAAAGAATTAACAAAAGGACACTATACTCTCGGATTTCAAGACTTACAATAGAGTTTCAGCAAGTAAGACAGCTCAACAACACTGGGCATCATAAAGAGAAGACTGTCAAGTTGTTCTTCATTAAAATCAAGAACTTTTGTTCATGATAAAGAATAATGAGGACAGTGAACACACAACCCACAGGCTGGGAGAAGATACGTGCAATACTTATAACCAACAAAGAACTTATACCCAAAACACAGAAAATTTCTATGAATTTATAAGTAAATCAAGTAATTATTATATAAGTAGTTATATAATAATTATAGCAATATATTATTATAATTATCACTTTTAATTAATTAAAAAACAAGCAAAAGATTTGACCAAATATCACACAAGAGAGGATCTAAAAAGGGCCAATACACTTATGAAAAGGATTCAATATCAGTCATCAAAGAAATTCAATGGAAACTACAATGAGATATTACTCCACCAGATCAGATAAAACTAAAAAGACTAATGATAACAATATAACAATGGAACTCTCATAATTGTTAATAGGAGTACAAACTGGAACAAATTTTTTTTTTAATGTTTGACATTAACTACTAAAGGTAAATACATAAAAACACTATTATTTAGCAATTCTATTCCTGGGTATACTTCAATGGAAATGACTGCTTATGTTCATCAAAAGATATGTGCAATATTATAGAAACTTTATTCATAACATCAAGTTGAAAATAGCTAAATAGCCCATCAACAGTAGAATGGATAAATAAATTGTGGAATTATTTATACAATGAAATACTCCTAAACGATGAAAAAGAAATACTGATCTATGCAACAATTTGTATGAAGTTCAAAAGAGGTAAAATTTTCTGTAGCGATAAAGACCTTTGGGAGAACTATTGATTGAGAGAGGGCAAGAAGCAGCTTTCTGGGCTGCTGGAAGTGTTCTATATATCTATTTCTAAAGATTTTATTTTTAATGGGACGCCTGGGTGGCTCAGTTGGTTAAGCGCCTGCCTTCGGCTCAGGTCATGATCCCAGCGTCCTGGGATCTAGTCCCACATCGGGCTCCTTGCTCGGCAGGGAGCCTGCTTCTCCCTCTGCCTCTGCCTGCCACTCTGCCTGTGCTCGCTCTCTCGCTCGCTCTCTGACAAATAAATAAATAAATAAAATCTTAAAAAAAAAAAAAAGATTTTATTTTTAAGTAATCTGTATACCCAACATGGGGCTCGACCTCACAGCCCCAAGATCAAGAGTTGCATGCTCTTCCAACTGAGCCGGCCAGGCACCCTGGAAGTGTTCTGTTTCTTGATATGGGTAGTGTTTACATAGACTTCTACCGATACATAAAATTTCATCAAACTGTAAACTTATTATTTGTGCATTTTAATTTGATTTAAAAAATCACACCAGGGTTGAGAGCTCTGCCTTGGAGTTTTAGTGTTTCTCAAACCAGATGACTGAACCTACTTCAGATGAGTTGAACTTCAACTTCAGAGGAGTTACTTCTCTAGCCCAAGACCACTTACCTTCAAGGATTTGATCAACATATTTAAAGGCTTGCTCTACATTTCCTTGCTCGACTTTCTTTTCCGTGGAAAGAAATGAATTGTGCTCTAGCGCTTGCTGCAAGGGAAAAACCAATAAACCAAAACAATGAAAGTTTTGTTTTCTCACATCCTAGTAAGTCAGTCATCCCCCATCAAATGGCTATGCTCTTGCTTTTTCAGATATTCCCACAACACCACAGGCAGTCTGAGCAGTGTGGAGAGCCAGCAGGAACTGGGATATGATGGACTATAGGCTTTGGTGACTCAGTTTTGTTCAAGGCGCTGAGGAAGAGCTGAGGGGGAAACAAGCATAGATTGTTTCCCCCTCTAGATTGTTGAGGGGGGACCTGAGGCAGTTGGGTATTCAGGTGCCAACTTTGTGGTGTGCGTGGGGGATGGGATAAGAGGGCAGGGAGAGTGCCAGGAGGAGGCTGGTGGAGGTGCAAATGTTCAGAAACGGTCTTGTCTAGGTGACCTAAATCAGGTGCTGAATTGCATGGAATTAGGACAGTTAGAGACAGGAGGGGAAATCATTTGACGTCAAGGGCACCTCAGAAAGCAATAGTTTGAGGTTGAAAACAAGCTGAGGGGCCAAAAAGAGAACAAGGTCAGGCGGGCTGGGGAGCAGGTTTTCTATCAGGAAGGAGCTGGATGAGCTTCAGAGGTGGACTGAGGTTGGACTATGAAAGACCTTGAGTTCTATGCTGAGAACCTTATCGAGGGAGACATGATTATATAAGAAAAGTGACCTGGTGAACATGGAGGCTTAGAAGAGTTAATGTGGCGGGTAGGTAGGATGAAATGGAGTACAAGAGCCTCTTTAAGTGGTTAGTGTAGTAAGTCTGACAATAAATGGTGAGGTCTAGGTTGAAGGGAGGGATGGGGGTGAAACTGAGATTGGAAAGAAAGGGGCGGACTTAAAGGCATTTAAAAGATAACTGGGAAAGACCTGAGCTTGGCAACTCTTGGGAAGAACGGAGGAGAATCAGAGGATACTGAAGACTGCAGCCTACTCGGCTGGGTTTCATACTGCTCATGTACCCACCTATTCATCTCTCTCTCCATCACACTCATTTAATAAGGTGGACCGTGGGTTTAGCGCTTTGCTAAACACGGGCTACAAAGCACTATGCCCCCACTAACAACAACAACTAAAACAAAAATAATAACAAAGATTTACTGCATGCATTCCATGTCTCCCTGGTGCTGTTCTAAGCATGTTACTTGGGTTTTCTCATCTAACCCTCACAATGATATTTTATGTAGGTGCTTTTATAGTTCCCATTTTACATCTGAGAAAGTAATAGGAATTTAAGGACTTGCCAAATCTTTCATTGCTATTAAGAGGCCTCTAAAATATGGGAGTCAGAATACAGACCTGGGTTTTCTGTCTCCAGAGCTTGGAGGAAGTGTGCAGGAGACAGAGGACCCAGGCTGTAGTTCAGTAAATGTTAACAACTGTTGCCAGTTTCCCAGTGCTCTGGGTTTTCCCACTGACTAGTTTTACATGGAGGCCATAAGGACATTCCTCTGGGGTTACTTATCTGTATTCTGAGGACATGCCTTGGCAAGGGGCAATGGGAGAAGAAGTGGTCACAGGAAGGAAGGGGAAATCTGGGCAGGGAAATTCTCAGTATTATGTCTCAAGGTGCAGATGGCTAGAGCCTTCACTCTGAAACTATAGACAACACCCAGCAGGGTATAGATGGAGCTCAGATGCCATTGTTTGATGACTCCACCAGTTGTGTTCTGCCGGGACTATACGGCCCTGGTCATTCTAGAAGACATGAAGTGGCCTGACTACCTCTATGGTGATAATCCGTGGTTCTATGTCTTCGTAAGTGATCTTCACTTTCTCAGCCGCCTCTCTTGCATGAGCATAGGTGTCCGCGGCCACCGTGCACACAATCTGGCCCACACAAATCACCTGCGGAAAAGCCACGTGTCGCCATTAGCTAAGACACAGAATTATTAAAAAGGGATTACTGGTCCCACACTCTTACTACCCACTGGGTTCTTGTGACCAATAGAAAGATTATTTTCTACCTATGAGAATAAATTTAAAACACTGGACTGAGTGGGATTTAGAGGGTACAAAAGCCTCTAAGTCGAGTACAGAACTTAACTGCCTGGCTTCTGACTGTCTCCAGCTGTGGTCCTCGCCATTCCCATATCACACACTTTAATCCAGTCGTCCCGGAACTCTGTTGGTTCTTTTAATGCCCTATATTGCTTCTATGGTTTCGTAATTTTTTTTAAGAAGTCATCTTTGACAGGGCTTATGGCTTATGATCGGAATCTTAAAAGGGTCCACAATTCAAGAGAGAATTTGAGAATCACTGATGTGGAAGTCCTTGGTTCCCTGTTTTTGTGATGTGAACATGAGTCCATGGATGTTAGAGTTGTAACCAATAGTCATTTTGGTTTTCTAAACAGGCATTTGAATAAGAGGCCCCATACAAGCCACACACCTCATTCTGCGCATAGAAGATCTCTCCCCGATGGTTATTAGCTCCTGGAACGTCCTCTGCTGTTATCACATCAACAACACCTGGAAGGGCCAGGGCTTCTGAAGCATCGATTGATCTAGGAGGGACAATTTGAAAGTGTACATCAAATGTAAATGATTCCTCAAACCCAGGGAAAAACTACAATGTACCTCATACCTAAATTATAGAACAAACTTTGATGCTGCAAAGTGCCAATGTTTAGCAGGTGTTTGGACTCCTGGCATTAGTTTCTTTCAAAAATTTGTTTAAAAAAGGAATGATTTCCAAACAGAAGAGGAAATGAATATTCTTAGTTGATTTAAATATATAATAAGGTCTCAATTTTATCTATTTATTTATTTTTATTTAATTATTTATCTTATTTATTTTTAAAGATTTTATTTATTTAATTGCCACACAGAGAGAGGGAGAGCACAAGTAGGGAGAGCGGCAGGCAGAGAGAAAGGGAGAGGCAGACTCCCCACTCAGCAAGGAGCCTAATGCAGGGCCCAGTCCCAGAACTCGGGATCATGATCTGAGCCACAAGCAGACACTTGAGTGACTGAGCCACCCAGGCGCCCTATAAGTTCTCAATTTTAATGTGAAATTGTGAATACATTCCAGTAGTACAAAGAAGCGTCCCTTATTTCCTTACATGATCTTGGCGTGCGCTCTGGTGCTGGTCGTTACAGCCAGGAAGAGTTCTTGGGCAAAAGGCGGCATGTCATCACTATATACAGCCTCCCCTGTAGCATGCTTGATGGCTGATTGGTGCATAACTGGGTGGCCGACAGGGTCTTGTGGGGATTGGTAGGGATCCACACACTGCCAATTAATAAAGTAGTTGTTTTACTTGCAGACATTCTCATGGACCGAAAACTGGGTCTGATATATCTGGCTTCTTCACATGTCAGGAGAAACTATAGGCAATTGATATCCATATCTGAGAGTCAAAGTTAATAAATGTCCATGAAGTACTACGGTAAGAGATATATTCTGGTTATAATCTACCCCTCACCTCTCCAAAAGGAAGACACTGTTCTCATCCTTAAAGATTCTACAAGCTTGTAAGGGTATCAGAATACACACAAACACATATTAAAATAACATGATCAACTTCATATAGCATTAAAGAACAGTTTGTACAGCTAATATGGTACAAAGAAAATACACAAGTTCCTGGGGGATTTAGGATGGCTTTATTAAAGCAGGGAAGGCTTCCTAGAAGCAGTGCATGTAGAGCTAGGTTCTGAAGAAAAGATAGGCATTCACTAAGAAGAGGAGAACATTTTAAGCAACAAAACTGAAATAGTTGAGGGACATTTAGAATCTAATTCCTTGTGAAGCCTGAGTAAAAGCAAAGAAGCTAAACCAAGCAAATTATGAAATTGTGTGTGAGTGACAATGGGTAATGTCAGCTGGCTTTGGTAGACATGACCCTTACAAATAATAAAAAATATAGCTATAGAAAAGAGGAAGATATATGCATAATGCATGCATCTGAATGCATAGAAAGATTAAAAAAATGAAAAACTCTACCCACTGACCTGGAACATCTGAGTTCCTTGGGGTGTTTTTATGGGGAAATCTTCTAGAGCACTCACGGATTTTTCTGGGATATCAGGAAACTTCTGGGGATCCTAAAAAGAAGATTATTTCACATTTAACTTTACATTCTGAGTCACTGGCTTGGAGAAACATACATAGAAATAGGCTATCCAGTTTATTCTCCCAGATACTAGTCTCCAGATCTGCTGGGAGAGAGCCCTGAGCTTCGAGCTCCCTAGGCTGGCAGCAGCACGACTATTATCTGCTCACGCACACAGGAAAGTGAAAGCTATTTCTAGGAAGTAGAGACTTCCTTTATGACCAGCTTTCCTTTCGAATGGGTGGAAATATGTACACTTCCAAATGGAAGCTGTGTTTTCAGGTCGGGGCCAGTCTTCTGGGCATATATCTCAAAGAAGCAACTGAGGGAGGAGATGAAGATTAATCTACAAGGCCGTTCAGCTACAGATCATTTGTCATAGTAAGGAAACTAGAATTAACCTAAATATCCAGTAAGAGGGAACTGACTAAACAAATTATGGAACATCCATAAGATAAAATATCTTGCAGTTATTAAAAAAATGATTTTGTAGAAGTGTATTTATGGACATTAAATGCTCATGAATTATAATTAAGTAAAAAATTGATTACAATAGTTTATGTACGGTATGATACCTTTTTCTTATAAAAAAAAAAAGAAAAGAGAACTACATATGTACGTATTCCAAATGTTAACAGTCTTTATGGTAGGATTATTGGCTTATAGTTGATTTTTAAAATGTTTGCTTCTCTGTTTTTGTATTTTCTATTAAGATAAAGTATATAATCATAATCTGTAAGAGAACATATGATAATATATAAGAATATAAAACAAGATATTTAATATTTAATAAATTATATGTAATAACATTAGATATATAGATTATATACCTATATACTGAACATATGTAATAAGAGTATACAATAATCTATAGAATATAGAATATTATGATAATGCTAATGATAAATAATGTTCGTAAAAATGATAAAAAAGGACTGGCTGAATTAACAGAGTAAAGCTTTCACCCATGAAAGAAATGTGTGTAGAGTCATTTATCTGCCGTTTTGGATCAGCTCATGACTTATCATGGGGACACTGACAGTCATGAGCCACACTCTGAGAAACACTGCCTGTGAAGGTCATTTTAAACTAGGCCGGGTAAGAAGAAAACAGTTAAAAAACCAGAACCAATCTAAATATCCAAAAATAAGGAACAGATCAAATAACGGCTCATCTATCCATGGACACATCATGCAACCATTACGTCATTTTGTCACAAAGAGTATTTAATGACACTGAAGGCTGTTTGTTACTAAGTGAAACAAACAAACTATGCTAAACAGTTCTATAGACGCATCTGAGTGGCACGTATATACACACACACCCATAAAGAAGAACTTAGAAGGATAGACCCTAAAATATGAATAACAGTTAGCTATGGGTGATGGGATTATAAAGGATTTTCGTTTCCTTTTTGGCTTAGCCACATTTTCTAAATATTAAAGAAGGTATTGTTTTAACAAGAAAATTTTCTTTAAAATAGGAAAAGATGTAGTAATTACTGAAAGCTTTTCAATACTGTAGACCAACTTGCTATTACATATTAGTATTGTCACACAACCTAGAGAGCAAATGTCATAGCAAGATTGTCTCCTTCCCAGCCCAGGACAGGAGGAGAAGGGAGAGGGGAGGCGAGGGAGGAGGGAGGCTAGGAAGCATCACACCTCGGGCTCCATCCCCTCCCGATGCATTAGGGAAGGGAAGGGGAAGTCCTTCACATGCGGACTCACGCTCAGAATATCAAGGCACTCAGAGACCCAGAGAAGTCATTTACCATTTTATTCAATCCTCGCCTCACTCTGAGGTAGAATTTGAAGAGTAAGCTGACGACGAGGGTTCGCCTGTACTCTACCATGCCACCCTCGGCTGCTGGCGGAATGTAAATCTCATCCAGGACCCATCGGCAGGCATCACTCAGCATGTGGTCATCCCATGGCCTCGGAGCAAAATGAAAAATTAAAAAAAAAAGTAGTTATAAAAATTAAAAAAAAAAGAAAAAAAAAAGAATGCAAACACGCCACAGGAGGGGGAAGACAGCCTAAACTGACAGAGCAAGGAAAGATGGAGAATACCCGTATTTGAAGTCTGGACAGAACACCCCCCACCCCACGTCACTAGCTTTCTTTAGAATCTGCTGCGGTGGTTTCCAATTTCCTTACCACCCTCCTTTATTATTATTACCTATAATTCCATGGCCTGGGAAAGCCATGGGTTTTCAAAGAGCTGGGGTAACATCAAAGAGCTGGGGTAACAAAGTAGTAAAACCAGAGTTTCCCAAGATCCGGAACTTTGCTCTGTTCATTGCTGCATCCCCAGCAAACAGGCCATGCCTGGCGCATACATACACGGTATTGACCAGCAAAAGACCCAATTACTGATGACAGTTGTAACATTTTCACAAGTAAAGGTTTTCTACAGAATGCTTTGAGAGGGGCGCCTGGGTGGCTCAGTGGGTTAAGCCTCTGCCTTCAGCTCAGGTCATGATCCCAGGGTCCTGGGATCGAGCCCCACATCGGGCTCTCTGCTCGGCGGGGAGCCTGCTTCCCCCCCCCCCCCCCGCCTGCTTGTGATCTCTCTCTCTGTCAAATAAATGAATAAAATCTTAAAAAAAAAAATGCTTTGAGAGCATCGACTCATTTTAGTGTCTGAGAAAGAAAGCTGCATGTAGTTGCATTTACTGCTGACAGAGACTATTATGGGTGGATAAAAATTACCGTAAAAGCACTGGCTGGAAGAATTTTTAAAACTTACCTTCCAAACACTAGAAACAATGAGAGCGATAGGAGGAAGGCCCATTTAACCTTCTTGAATATTTCACCTTCTTTCTCTGGTGTAAGGACATTTTCAGATGTCTTAGGGTACAGTATTAGAAATGCTGACTTATTTTGCAGGTTAATTAAAAATGAAAATTTGAAAATATTATCTACTTAGATTAGATTCCTCTTACTAGAGAAACCACAATAAAAGAATTGTATCTTTAAGAAGGTTGGCTTTTGGGTGACTTTTATTTTCTTTCTATTCTTCCACAGCACTTAAATTTCCTATACGATTATGTAATATGTATGGAATCAGAAAAAAATTCTCCAAGTGCTATTTTCATTAAGATATTAAAATACAAAGTCCGAGTTTTAGGTGCACATGTGCTGGGACATACCTCCCAAGGAGCTGCTTGCACGTTTGGCTTGCAGAGACAACGGTGGGGCCAACACTTCCGTAGAACATCTGAAGGTCCTTAATCGTGTCTGTACCATCTTCAAACTTCACACTCATGCCGGCATTGACAATGGCAAAAGCATTCTCCTGACGCTGGGCCAGCCGGAGTCCGGACACAAAGTGCCACTGGAAACAGAAAAACATTCAGAATATTTAGTGGTCTTCTCCACTGTCTGCTGTATAGCAACAGCTCTGATGATTAGTTGTAATGAAGAGGATCCTGTAAATGAAGCTTTGGACCAGTGCTGGCTGGGAGTACCAGCCCCCGTGCTTGATAGGTATTAAAATTTGATCCTGAGAGCAACCGTACTCACTTCTAATCTACTGATGAGGAAACCGAGAGGCTAGACAACTTGTACAAGGTCATGCAGTAAGTGGCAGAATTGGGGTTGAAATCTAAGCAGTCTGGTTCCAGAGTTGACGGTCACCTACTTTCTGCTCTGAGTCACCACATGTGGCCTCAAGCGAGGGATTTAAATTGCTTGGTCTTAATTTCTTTAAAAACGAGAAGGTAGGGTTTGATCAGAGGGCGCCTCCAGGGCTGCGAAGAGGAGTAAGGGAGAATCGGGAGGGGTGGTGGCTCTCGGGAGGAACTAAACCTCCACTTTGAACGGTTTTGGTTTGGCATTCTACATCAATTTCATGTGAATGACGAGTTTTACTCTTAAAAAAAAAATAAAGAAAGAAAGAAGCTTGGAAACCACTGGATCACATGGTCTTCAAAGTGCCTTCCAGGTTTCAATCTCTCATTCTAGGTTTAATCTCATTACTAGTGTGAGATATTAGAGCCACAGAGTAGGAGAGCCTCTGTGTGGCTGGCATCTTGGTGGGGGTAGGGGTGCCACCACCAACCCTGACAAAGATAGAACATTTTTAATTTAGAAAGCGAAAGTGACAAAGAGATGCTTGAGACCAACTTGATCCTATTTAGTCCACTGTACTGACTGGTGGGGACTTTCCTCCCTAGTCCTGCTGCCACGCCCTCATGCCCACCCACCTGAATTATGGCACGACTGCAGTGACCTCTTCACTGGCCATTCAACCTTCAGTTTCTCCTCCAACCAGCTTATCCTCTATTTTTCTCGTTAGATTGGCATTCCTAAAATACCATTTTCATTCAGATTTTACCTTGCTCTAAAGACTTCAGAGATGGCTGTCTGCTAGGACATATACAAACAATCCCCCTGATGGAACCGTAGATCTGCTCCGTGACGGAGCCCCAGCCTCCCTCCCAGCCACGTCGCACAGGGCTGCCCCAGCATCCCTGCCCTGTTGCCCAGCCTCCAACCTGCCGTTCCACCTAGTCCCCAACCCCCAGCTGTTTTCCTGCCTGGAATGAGCACCCACTTCTCTCCACTCATCTTTGCTCTATCCCAGCCTCTTTCCCTCCCTTCTGAGCCACACGGAAGGAGGACTCTCCCTGTCGCTGGAACTACGCTGCTCTTTGCGCACACATTTCCTGTCTGAGATAATTAGCTGTTTCCGATTTCAAGCCCTTCCTCTCAGATCTAGACAACTTTGAGGACAGAAACCCATGTCTTATGAATACATGCATGTCTTCTGGATTTAGCACTGTGCTTGACATGTCGAATGGTAGGTAGTTAATAAATAAATAATCTTATTTAAAGTAGTTAATAAATGTTAGTTGATTTGGAATTATCTTTATTATCATAAACTTTCATTTATTAGAAACTTGTAGATGAAACTGATTACAATTTTTCTCAATCTTGGCTAAGATAAATATTTATCTGAAACCAAGAATTCAACTCTTCACACAAAGGGCTCTCTCTGTTTGCAGAGAGACAGGGCCCACAGAAATGTTATCCTTTAAAAAAAATTTTTTTTTGGTCAGTATAGTTGACACACAATGTTACATTAGTTTCATGTCTACAACATAGTGATTCAGCATCTCTCTATCTTATACTGTGCTCACCACAAGTGGAGCTCCCATCAATCACTCTCCAACATTATTAGAATATCAAGAAATGTTTTCCTTTAAAGTTCTTTTAAAAACAAAAGAAAAAATGAATATAATAATAATGAATATATAACACTGAATGCGATTTGGGTTATTTTCATCTTTGTACCAAAAGAGTCATATTTTTATTTTACTTTTCATGGAGGAAGGGAACCACGAAGGCAAAAGTGCCGAGGGTCCATGAAAGTCACAATGTTGCCCTGGTAGGAAAGCAAACCAAATGGTCCTCTGAGACTCTGCCTCTTTCTGAGAGCAGCCCCAAAGTCTCCCTGCAGGGTAAGCAGGGCTCCCTCCAGGTGGGCAGTGAGTCAGGAAGCCTTTACCTGAGTAGAGTGGGGAATATAAACAGATAACACAATCTCTTCGGATTTAAGGCTGGCTTCAGGTGATCTCTCAAGGAAAAGGCTGTTCAAAGGAATCTGCCGTTCTCCTTCTATTAGAGAAAATGATCTTGATTAGAATACATTTATCAAACAAAAGAGTATGTAGCAAGGGCTAGGTGTGATGCATCTGGTGGAAAGAGAGAGTGCAAGCTGCAAGCCAGAAGATGTGATTTCTAGTTATAGTTTCCATACTGGAAAACCTTAGGCAAGTCACAGAACCTTTGGGGCTTCTGGTTCCTCATCTGTAGAACAAGAGGGTTGGACCAGATAATCTCAAAAGTCTTTTCTGAGGGCGCATGGGTGGCTCAGTCGGTTAAGCACCTGCCTTTGGTTCAGGTCATGATCTCAGGATCCTGGGATCGAGCCCTGTGCTGGGCTCCCTGTTCAGCAGGGAGCCTGCTTCTCCCTCTCCCTCAGTCTCTAACCCCACTCATGCATGCTCTTTCTTCTTCTCTCTTAAATAAATAAATTAAATCTTAAAAAAAAGAGAGAGAGAAGAAAATTCTTTTCTGGTTCTTAGCACCCATTACACACCACTCACAAATTTTGGCCTTGAAGAACTTTAAAGCTATTGGGAAACAACCTAGTACAATGTGTTTCACAAATGGAAAAACTGAGGTCCAGAGGTCCAGAGAGGTTAAATGATCTGTTCAAAGTGCTAGAGATGGGACAGGTAGCAGAGGTGAAATGCCTGATATATAGCTTTTCTTTCATAAGCAGTTTATAGTACTCTCTTATTTGAGCCACTGTATTTGTTTTTTAAATGTGATATCTACCTTTCTTTTTTTCTTTCTTTCTTTGGGAGAGAATGAGCACATACACAAGCTGGGCGGGGGGGTGGGCAGGGAAGGAGAGAGAGAATCCCAAGCAGGCTTCCTGCTCAGCACAGACCCTGAAGCAGGGCTCAATCCCATAACTCTGAGATCATGACCTGATCCGAAATCAAGAGCTGGACGTTCAACTGACTGAATCACCAGGTCCCCTAAAAACGTGATTTTAATCAAAGAGAGGGTATCTTACATCAATAGCTCTATGAATAATATACATTTATTGTTATTTCACTAAATTTAAATAATTTTTCTCTTGGCAAAGCTCAAGCTGTCTTTCAATAAAGAGAGAAGTAATGAGAAATATGCTCCACAAACTTGATTTTGTTTAGGATGAAAAGTCCTAGGGGTGTCTGGTTGGCTCATTCAGTAGACACGTGACTCTTAATCTTGGGGTTGTGAGTTTGAGCCACACGCTGGGTATAAAATTACTTAAAAATAAAATCTTAGGGGCACCTGGGGGGCTTAGTGGGTTAAGCCGCTGCCTTCCCCTCAGGTCATGATCCCAGGGTTTGGGGATCGAGCCCTGCATCGGGCTCTCTGCTCAGCGGGGAGCCTGCTTCCCCCTCTCTCTCTGCCTACCTCTCTGCCTACTTGTGATCTCTGTCTGTCAAATAAATAAATAAAATCTTTAAAAAAATAAAATCTTAAAAAAGGAGAAGGAAAAATCCTATAAGAAAAATTTCCATCTTTATAAAACTCTGAGAAGGAATGTGCTATAAAGCTTTAAAACTGCAGATACACAACTCATTTAAAAAATGCTTTGATACTACAATTTGGACTGTACATAAATGTGGCCAAACAGTTAAGAAAAACTCTCAGGTGCAGTAACTTATCTGATCTATAAGATACAGAACATCTGAGAACAGGATAATTGATCTCAGTTTCATCCTAACAGCTGAGGTAATATAGAAGTAGCCTATATATTTGGTGAGTCTGAGTTAGATACACTTGAGCTCCTAATTCGCGGTTTATGAAAGGAGCTACATAACAGACAGGGATAATTACAAGACAGAATATGCCCAAAGCTTGTCTCTTACCTTTAGATATCAGATTGATGGTAGCATTTCCTGCTGCTAAAATGGGATTTAGGTCAGAAAAATTAGGTCTGCTCACCACATGTCCCCCTAAAGTCTAAATAAAAAAAGATAACATTTTTAAGTTAGTTATTTGAAAAACAAGGAATTATGTGTACAGGAATCTGAAGTTTTAATTTTTTCTCTTTTTTTGTTTCATAGAATGATCTGGTATGGTTTTAGGGGAGCTAAATAGAGTCAGGCCACATATTGTGCAAGATTCCCACCCCCAACCCCAGTTCAAACGTATTGCTTGAGAAAATGTTCCTTTTCTGTGTGCAATGAGGAAGAAAATTTCTTTGAGAGCTGACCCTAGCATGAGTGTCCAATAACATGGGGGTAAAGTGAGGAACTAGAGTGAGTAAACTCTAAAGAACCGGGATATGTGGCATTCCCATTCAAAATGCTTGTTGTAATGTTGTGCAGTAGAATTCGTCTCTGTTTTCCAAATCATCAATAAAGTTGCCTCAGACATAGGCTTGAATGAGAAACTTTGAGGGGATGGTGGGCAAGGGGTGAAGTGGAGAAGAATAACCTGGTCCAGAAAAAGGAACAAAAGATGCAGAGGATGAAAACATACAGTGAACTTTGAGGGCCAACGGAAATATGGGCAGAGACAATCAGGAGAAATGCCCCACGCCAAAGTCTCACTGAACTACCCATCATGTGTGGAATGGGCAGAGATCCAAACCAATTACTCTTAAATCTTGAATAATAAGGAAACCTCAGTAAGCTAGGCAACTGGGAGACGTCCAAGAATAGACATGTGGGATGCACATGTTAAGAAATTGAGCTCAGTGCAAAGGTTTAAGACAAGAAACAGCCATAAAAGGGTATTTTCGAAATATAGGCTCTTGTTACTCTACCTTGGATAAGACATATTTCATAGCCTGTTAGAGCTGGCCAGTCCATTTGGTTGAACTTTAACTCTTAAAATGAATAAAAAAGTGGCTTAAAGAGGTCAAGGGGCTTCTCCGGGATCATACCATTCATGGGTGACAGGCCGGGTTTAGAATTGGGGCATCTTCAGACTTCAGTACCATAATCTTGTGATATAACATGCCATTTCTCGCTTTGGACACACACATACAAGCAGTGTGATAACTCTCACTCTGAGCACATACACACACTCACACTTATATTGTAGACACTTGTTTGACATTGACGGGGGATTCCTCTTCAGAGTAATGTTGCTAAGCTGAATAGACCGTCAGACTGTCTGTGACTATGCCTTCTTTCGTATCGCACTGGGATGCGTACCGCCATATTCCTTATCTGGGCTCCAGCAAGTGTCCTCAGATGCTTCAGGAGGGCACGGTAAGTCTTAGTCTTCTCCTTTGGTTGCTCCAAAACAGTAAGATGTAAGGCATCACTCAGCTGGGCCAGGCTGTAGCCTGCACCTATGGTCACCCCTGCCAAAAAGTGTGGAATAGAAACTGAAGGCGAATTATGACAAGATGCATGGGCTGCACAGAAAGAATCTTTCAAGTATATCTTCTTTTTTTTTATATTAACTTAGAAAAATGAAGGGTAAAGACATTTCTTACAATTTGCTTTATTTCCAAATATTAAGTACCAAATTCTTTTTCTCGGTCATCTGTACAGTCATATGTACCCTACATTTTGGGACACATCAAGCACAGATACCTGAAACTCATTACTTTGTTAACTCCCAATTTGGTGTTTTCCTGAATAAATTGATCAAATACAAAAATTTCAGTCAAGATTCTGTAAGATTTTTGTGTTTTTTTTTTTTCAAGATTTTATTTATTCGTTTTAGAGAGAAAGAGTGTGAGTGGGGGCAGGAGCAGAGGAAAATAACCTCCCGTAGATGGTGAGCTGAGCACCGAGCCCCATGTGGGGCTCAATCCCATGACACGGAGATCCTGAGGTGAGCTGAAGCCAAGAGTCAATGCTCAACCAAATGAGCCACCCAAAGCGCCCTGATTCTGTAAGTCTTTTAAGAGATCATTAAATCTAAGCAGGAAGTGACCGACACATTTGCATTGCCCATTCACCCTTCCTCTACAGCCATCTCTTCATCTTGTTCCTGTCTGTACTTTGGGTCAGTTTTGCTGGCAAGTAGGCTTTCAGGGAATGCTTTGAGCAGTGATGTCATCTAGTTCATGCATTCTCTAGGATAATGCCAGCCCAAAGAGGGTGAAGAAAGCCTTACTCTTTTGATGTATAAAGCCCTGATATACACACTGTACATAAACAGATAAATGGTCTATCTATGGTGTTAAAATTTCTCTCAGGGTCCTGGGATCGAGCCCCGCATCGGGCTCTCTGCTTGGCAGGGAGCCTGCTTCCTCCTCTCTCTCCCTGCCTCTCTGACTACTTGTAATCTCTGTCTATCAAATAAATAAAATCTTTAAAAAAAAATTTCATGGAGGGATGATTGGGGAGAAAATGTCTATTGCTCCGTAGTGAGGCAATAATGAAAAGGTTGAAAAACACTGACTTAGTGTCACAGGCTCTCCCTCCTTCCCAGTTTCTTCACGCCCACCCTGCTCTAACCAAGTACCTCCACACCTTACTTCCAACCCTCTCCTGTACCAGCCAGGCTTCCCCTTGCTCCATTTCTTCCTATCAGTCCACTGATATGAACATTCTAACAGGTTAAAAAAAAAAAAAAAAAGAATGATCAGAGGGGAAAGCAGACAATGAGGAGATCAGAGGGGAAAGCAGACAATTTCTCATTTGATTTCTGTTTATTCATTGGGGAGAATCTTATTTTAAAGTAGAATTTTTACCTCCTATACCATTACCTATTCAAATGCTGAGTTTGGATGTTTCTCCGATAGCCTTTTTCAGTGCATTATGTGGAAGGAGAACTTGACTAAAAGTAAGAAACCCCGGAATCCAGGCCTGACTTGATCACGTGTCAGCTGGGTGAAATTGGGGAAGTTACTTAAGTCCTTTGATTCTTTATCTTTATCAAGCTTACCACCTGCTATCCCTGCCTTCCAGGACTGTCATGAGGATCAAAAGAAACAAGAGATGTGAAAGCATTTGGTAAATTGTGAAAAGACTATAAAAATAAATAAGATAGTCACAATTAAATTTTTAAATTTTGTGTCCCAGATTTTTTTTTTTTTTTTGAATGTGTGTGGGTATAGGCTGAGCCTTGAGCAAATTTATGAATCAGGGAGTAATATCTGGCAAGAACCTTTCCTACAGGCCAGCCAATGTCTTAAGTCTCCTTTATTCAGTCAATCTCTCCATTTCTGGACAACCAACATGGCATCTTCCCACCATTATGGCTCTGAGGACCATGTAGTACTCAATGGCATAGCTGAATAATTCAGTTTGATAAAGCTCATATAGGACACATAGTAGATGCTCAATAAATATTTCTGAATGAATAAATGAGGTCGTATACTCTGTGAAGTGCTCAAATAAGCCCAGTGCATGTAATTCCTTATAGCCTACCAACAGCCAATGAAAATGAAGGTTCATACCATCATCTGTGTAGTCCACAAAATACAGTTCTGGAAGCCCAAGGGGAGATATGAAAACTGGATGGAATTCACCTTTAAATTTAATGTTGGGTCCTTAAGAGAAAAGTATTTAAAGCAATTAGAAAAGGAAGTCAATGGGTGTTAATAGATGTTGCTTACTTATAATCCAGAGTGAAAATTGTGACAAAGCCCACACATTTGCAAAATAAAACAATGAAGTATTCTAAAGGACCATCGGTATCCATTAATTAAAATGAACTGCATTTATGAGGAATTTAAAAAGAGAGACAGATGTCTAGGTTACCTAAGCTAGACTAAGGAACATGCTTAAAAACCACCCACCTACTGCAGTATTCCCCATGATGAGGGGGGCTTCAGGGAAACTGGCTTTCAGCTCCAGAAGGTCATTAAGGGTCACAGGGGCAATCCAGGTAGTCCTCTCCCCTTGGAACGTCAGCCTTCTTTTGTTTGGATCTTCTGCCATTCTCTGCAGAGAAACGAACCCAACAGGCTTTTCAGTAAGGCTGCTGAGCTACATGCCATGAGGATATCCACAGCTCTGCTTGTCCAAATGGCCCGATGGGTCATTTTAGTTTTCTGAGGTAACCTACCTTGTATTGATCAGGAAAGGATGGCCTATTTGAAACTACTTGGATTGATATGATAAGATCCATGTGGACACCACTGAATAAATATCTGTCCATCAACAACTGCATATAGAGCAGAGCTAATTCTACCTGTATTTGTGAAGTGAGGGTCTGAAGAGGAGGCATTATGGTGTAGTGAAAATGGCCTAGTCTGAGATTAAAGGGCCAGGCTTAACAGTGACTCAAAGGGGCTCATCTTTGGGGATTAGGTGTTTTGATATGACAAAAATTGCTTAGTGTCAAAATTATCCTTAAAAAATCTCTTAAATCATTCCCTAGGTATAGTGGGAAATTGTTTGATTTTTTTTCCGCTCTCTCTCTATACGTACATATGTATGTCACATGTGTCTGTATACTTTTTAAGTAGTGAGTCCAAGTTATCACACTCTGAGGGGTGTGTAGGGTCTGTGACCCTATGGGAAGTCAGTAGAATCATACCCCCCATCTCATGTTCTCTTCTGACCAAAGTTATGGAATGGAATGATGAACATAGACACTATTTATATTGTTCTATTTCTCCCCATTGGAGTTGAAATCACAGAGGCTAGCAGTAAGAATAATGTAATTCCATTATAATAAGTATCCTTTTTCAAACTATCTTTAATATATCTCACAGTATAGCTGTGTGACCTTGAGTAAGTTACCTATACTCTGAGCTCAGGGTCTTTGAGTAAACAAAGAATCAAAGCATCTCCGAGGTCCTAGCAGTACTACTCTTCTAAGCTATCTGCTTGAAATTTTTATAGTTGAACCGAACCAAATTCATACCAATGGGTTATCACACTGGACACATTTTCAAATTCTAATGTCTAAAACTCAGTAATTCCAGAGCCTACTGAAAAAGGCTTTGTACCATGTCACGTTACAAAACAACAAAAGTAAAGCATCTTACTATTAGTTCAGGAGGGAATATAGGTTCCTGGGATGGATCCAAGGGCTGGAATTCATCTTCATTATACAGTTTGGTACACATCTCAACAAAACAAAGCAAAATACAAATAGAACTTCAGAGTTAGTGAAAGATGTACAGGAATTTCTAAGCATGAGACTTGAGAGTTAGGGCCATACCTCTGACACCCCAGACACAAAATGGAGGTGCCAGAGCCACAAAGTATCTCCGAGTAGAATTCTTCCCACCCTCAGAAGATGGTAATGGTTTCCTGGCAGATTTACTGGACTCTTGGCTTCCTCTTTTAGCATCGGGAATTAGGTTTTAAGCTTCTGTGCTGGGTCTCAGGTATTATTAACAGATATTTATTTGCCACGAGCAGGAAGATGCACGGCTTACATCTCTCATAGTATTTGTTGCGGGGAAGGGTGGTGGTAAACCTGATTAAGGCACAGAAAGTTGTAATGCTTCTGAAGGAAAATGCCTCTGTGGTGCTTGGCCTCATGAAAGTCATGGGCCTGCTAATTTTTGAAGCATTTTAAAGACATTTTACTTCCTGAATTCTCTTCCTTTTACTCTACTCACTGAAAAGAACAGGAAATGAATACATTTGGATTCATGTGTGTATTTTTCAGTCAATCTGAACTGAAGCAGAACTCCAGATACTTACTTTTTCTTGTCTATTTACAAAAGATCTCTCTTCTTGATCCATACAGCATTTTCCTGATCCTTTCAGTCCACAAACAGTTGTTTCCTTAGGAAGTCATGCAAGAATTTAAAACAAATTCATTGGTCAGTTCTTAAAACATCAACCTGAGTACTTGCAGTTCCCAGGCCACACAGAGTGATGGAAGAAGTAGCAGAGCCTGTCCTTGCCTTCAAGGACTCTGTAATGGGGTGGAGTGGAGAACAAGCTATTCCAGCACTGAACAATTAGGGAAAATTATAGGGAGCATGTAACCAGGCTATGATAAGGTCTTGTTAATGTGTCGTTCAAATCCCAGGGGATCATGGAGGAGGTCAGAGGAGGAGGGGTCAGCCAGCTAAGGCTTCCTGTAGAGTGCCGTAAATGGAGTAGTTAACAAGGTAGTAATCAAAAAACCAAAAGAGATGGCTTTTCTTTATCCTATAAGTGATACAGCATGTATCTGTCACAAAGTCCTGGGAAGGCAAACTGCCTTTAAGACTTTCTATACACAAAGAAAAATAAACTGAAAACCTGCGTTTTATTTGGGTGTTATTGGAGCTCTTCTGAATTATTTGGATAATTCAAGTCCCAAACCATTTTACCTTAATTTTTAGGACACTTCATGCAGACCCTGAGTAATGGTTTTGGACGGAATGCCCTGGTCAGTTACTGCAACTCTACCTAATTATTTTCATTCCTGTTTGTCCTTTGCATGTGTAGACACAACCCAAGTCTTCGGGGTACTTTGGAGACATATGGCTTGACTTTGTACATGGAGTCAAAGAGACCTGGGTTTCAGCTCCCACTTTAGTTACTCCTACATAGTAACTGGGTTGAGTTTGTTAAATTAGGGAAATAAAACCCCTCCCAAACAGGTCTGTTTGATTTAAATATGAAATGACACCTACAGTATCTGACTCGTAGAAAGTGCTGCAGGGGTGATGGCTGATGTTTTTACCTGTAAGGAATTTTCTATGGACTTAAGAAGGGATTTGGATTTTGTGACAATGCTGTGCACAATAAAGGAACAAATGACAAATGGCTGAATGTGGGGACCCAAGTGAGTGAGATAAAAAAAATCTATTTTTGTATAGGTAGATTGGGCCTCCAGGTAAAATCACATAGTATTAGGTTGAGTCATGAATCATATGAAGTTGCTGTTTTTGTGAGTCATAATGGTGGAAGACTGACCACTCATATGACTTGACATGAACTGTATCTTACCCAGGATTTCAAAATAGCTGTAGTGTGTAAAGCTTTTCAGATTCTTCATTACAGGTCTAAAAGATTTTTTTCCCAAAGACGTTTTGGCATTTGGAATTAACTTGTGTAACTTGAATTGGTTTTGGTCAACAAAAATTATACAAAATTAATCTTCACCACAAAAAAATGGGTGTTAGAATTCCATCCTAACTGAAACCTTGTTGATATTTAACATTCTGAAAACTTAATATATCTCAAAACTACAGCCTCCCACACCCTGTGCCATATGCTAAATCATTCTTTTCCAATTTCCTTCATCCTGTCTGGTTCCTTAGTCCTTAACTTTGAGGATGACTTGGATTTCTTCTTAACTGTATCCTTTATTGTCTGGAGGTTATGATTCCGACAATCCCCTTCCTGAAAGTTATCTTTTTTGGGTCCATATCCACCACATGGGTTTAGGTCCTCTTTTCCTTCATTCATGGAGGACTGCACTAGTCCATGCCTTCATCCCTTTTCAGTTTTATCCTTCTTACTGGCAGGTGCCAAGAATTTTCCCTTTGAAATACTATTCCCATGTTACACCTAGCTTGAGAAGAGACAATGACTGTATATTGGTTACCAAATTTAAGTCTAAATTCCTTAGCCCAGAATAATATCTTTTAACTCCCTAATGCTTTAGCTATATATCAGTTCTCTAGTTGAACCTCGCACATCTTTTCTTTTTCCTACTTCAGTGTGTTTTCTTACCTGGAAGTTTCTACTGACCTCTCTTCACCCATTCATTTCTATCACTTCTTTTAAGACCAAGCTCAGAACTCCCCTTCTCCAGTGTTTCCTTTGTGCCTTCCCTTCCCACTCATTACTTCTCTTTAATCCATGTTCCTTCAAAACTGATGCACATGGTATAGGGGATATATTGAACTTTTAATATCTTGCTTTTCAATTCTTAGTCTATATTTTTTTCTTTAAAAAGTCTATAGTCTTAGTCTATTGGTCTAAAATAATATAGACTATTCCTTAGTCTATATTATTTTCTTTAATTGAATTTGCATTTCTTGAAGTCATGTAACATATACTTTACTTCTTAGGAAAATACCTATTTTAGGGCTATAAATAAGATACATGCTAAAGGTTTATTTCAAAAATACCATCAGTGGTATTCCACAACTTTCAATGGTTAGTAAAGTCAACATGAGGGTATTTTAGAAATAACTGAATGTAATAGATGATTTTATGCAAATGTCCATTAATGTATTAAATCAACTGAAAAAATTTTTTTTATTGTAACTTACCTCACAGAAAGTTTTTCCACTTTCTACAATTGGTCGGTATCCAGTACAGCGGCACAAATTACCTGATTAAGAAGAGATCAGTTTTGGAGCGCCCAGGTGGCTCAGTTGGTTAAGTGTCTGCCTTTGGCTCAGGTCATGATCCCAGGGCCTGCTTCTCTCTTTCCCTCTGCCCTCCCACCCCCTGGCTTATGCTGTCTCCCGCTCATGTTTTCTCTCTCTCCCAAGTAAACAAAATCTTAAAAAAAAAAAAAAAAAAAGAAGAGATCAATTTTTAAGGGATATTAATGAAATATATTCTTTATTTGTGCTTCATTTTTTTTTTTAGTGAAATAGCTCTATTACTAATTAGATTTTTTCTCTTGGGAACAGGGATGTTCTTCAAAAAAAACTTGAGGTTACCTTTTTTCCCTGAAATATCACAAAGGTCTCCATAATTTTCCCAATCAACTCTTCCGGCCTTATTTCCCACCCCTGTCCTAACTCATGTAACCCCGCCACTCCCATAACATCTCATTTGTCTCTTTGTTAAGCTTTTCTTACATAGTCTTTTCTCTCTCACATGTTCTCTTGGGAGAATATGTTTATTTGTCAGGGTCCTTTTCCATGGGGTCTGCTCTAACACCCCAGCCAGAGCTGTACCACTCACTGTCGGGGTCTTTCTGCAGGCCTATCATCAGCTGTGCTAGTGTAGGGTCATTTATGTACATGCTTCATCTCCCTCAATGGATCTTATGTTCCTGGAGAAGGCGAGGAGTGTCTTAGATTTCATGAACTTTTTTACAAAGTACATTGAAATTCTGCAGCCAGTATAAATGATATTTATGAAAAGGTTTTTAATAAAATGAAAAAATTCTTATGTTACACTGTCAAAATTGTAAATACAGTATAAAATCATATATATAGTAGCCACAAGGATTCAAAATAAGAAAACAAAACTTACACATAGAAAAGACTGACTGCAAACAGAAGTATGTGATTGTGGTTATTTCCTGAGGGCAGAAATATGAATGAGATTTTTCCTTTTAAATTTTTTTTGCATTTTTTCATAATAGGAATGTGTTATTTTTTAAAAATAAATTCAAAATGATATGTCCAGATGCAGCTTAACAATTGCATAAGCTATATAAATGTGTGAATTGGGTAGGTTTAAACATCCGAAAGTGTAAAAGCTTGATGCCAGTGAGTCAGGCGGAAACTTGGTTAACAGATTATCCCGTTTTTGTTTTTAGAACAGAACAGTTGAAGAAGAAGCTGCATGCTCGAGATGGAATTCAGACTCCATAATCTATCTTTCCTTTTGCTAAGAAGAAAGAATGTAGAAGTGTGTGAGTTAAGAATCTCCTTTTGGAGTCAAGGAAAGGAGCTGAAATGTCTAAAACATAACTAACATGGCATGAGATACAAGTATTTAAGAGGCAATGGACACTTTCTCTCTGATAAACTATAAGTAAACATTAAAGGTTAGAGAGAGCTAATATCAGAGTTTTTGTCCTTGGCCACATAATCAGTGACAAGTCTACAAGCCCTATGGAAGACACACCACAGGGATGCTAATGTAGCCACTGCAGAAATTCTTCTGATTCTACAGGGGAAAAATACGGAAATTAAAAAAATTTTTTCCCCTTAGTCTTGAAGAGAAAGACAAGATTAAATGAAGTGATTTATACCAGCTGACCATTTTAGAAAATAAGTGCTACACCTAACTGTATTACTTTGGACTTTATTTTATGTTATTGTTTCCCTTAAAATATTAACATGAAAGCCATCAGTGTGGCTAGGATTAATAATTCTAGAAAGAGCTCAAGCAAATGGATTGTGAACCAAAATATACCCTCCAAATTATTCATACCTTGCATAAGGTTATCTACTTCATCAATTGAGCCAAACTTTATAGCACCACCTCCTGATGGTTGTTATGTGAATTATAGGCACAGAATCTGGGAGGAAATAATCCTAAAACTGTGCATATGCAAAAAACCAAGCAGCAAGTAGGGCGAATCTCAAGATCTCTGCTTTTCGAAGTTCTCATTTCCTCATTAGTATGGATTATTTCATTGAATAAAGAGTATATATTCAGGTTGGGTTAAAATTATAATTGAAACCATAGGCCAAAGTTTTAATAGTACTTTGTAAGAAAGTGAAAAGTTTTGAGTAAATAAGTTGTTGAGAAACAAGGGGAAATACTATTTTTATATACTACTTACCATAAAATTTAAATTGCATTTTTAATTTGTTTTAGTCTATATCTTTTCATCATAATACTGAATTTCTGACTAGGCCTGTTTACTGAAAGGGACAAAGAGCTTTCTTATAATATTTAGAGGTTTACTTTCATGGCTTCCTTCCAAGAACTAGGGGCCAGTTACCTTGAAAGTGGGTAGATTTGTTACAGGAAACTACATTTGTTAACACGCTTTTCTTTCATTTTTGTTTTTTTGTTTTTTTTTTTAATAGAAAATTGTGTTTATTCATTAGATTTGATAGTTATTTCATTTTAGGAGACTGAATTGCTAAGTTTATTTGTGATAACTAGTTGCTGCCCATGACTTCCTAATCCAACCAGAACATAAAAATAAAGTATCAGAAAGTCTATCTTCTTTATAAAATTTTTTTAAAAATTAACTGTAGTAAGCAGAGTTAATGAATGAGTCTAACAGATTAATTTAAAAATAAACAACAAAAATCTCATTCTTCCACACTACCCAAATTTCCACATTTGGAAAAGATAATATTACAAGTGTTAGAAAGAGCCTATTTGAATGCCTTTGTAGAGGGACACCGGGATCCATTAAGGGAGAAAGATTTGTAATGAAACCAATATTGCCCCAGTTCTTTGCATCACTGCTCACAAAAGAAAGGTAATACTTCCTAGAAAGTATTAAAGGTACTAAAGAGGCCTTTATGTTAGCCAGGTGCCTGGAATCTCAAAGCTTGCCACAATGTCTCTCCATGGGCTGGGATTTCCTTTTCTAGTTACTCGGGCACTTTCTACCCTAGGCCCTACCTACAGAGGACCAAGAAAGCTCACCTCCAATAGCTTTGGTTATCTGCTCCAGGGTTGGCTCTGGGTGGTTCCTCAGCAGCGTGTAGATGGACATCACCATCCCTGGGCTGCAGAAGCCACACTGTGTGCCATGACACTTGGCAAGTCTTTCCTAGGAGGAAACCGTACATTATTTATTCTTCAAACCTCTTGTTTCCCTACTTTGGATACTAGAAAGGAGTACAACTTATTTATTTAGCTTTCCAGAAGTGAGTGCAGGGTAAAAGATGTTCACTCTGGAGGAAAATATTTCTATTTCTTGAAAATATTTTTATTTTTGAAAGCTGTTTTTTCTCCCTCTCAAGAAAAGCCTAGTGGCAGGATTAATTAAGTGTCTTTAGTCTCCAGACTGATTTCTTTATCTGTGAAATAGGAAGTGTAGCTTAGGGCACAAGTAAAATGCTTTGGAGTCCCCCTCCTGTGAGTTTTGGTCCCTACTAAACCTCATTAACTGTGTGACCTTGGTGATTTACTTGACTTTTCTTCATCTTTAAAATTAGGATAATAATAAAATATAAATAAAATTAGAATAATAATGGTATCTACCATATGGGATCATTGTGAGAATAAATGAACAAGTATATGCAAATTACCTAGCAGTTTCTGGCAAGTCATTTTTATCCCCTTCTCCATGTGTATTATAGAATTTTTGAAGACCTAAATGGCAAAATCTATATAAATGCTTTGAAAATTGTGAAGTGTCATTTAGTAGTGTTGCGCCATTCATATATTTAATTTATGCACATTCAACTTTCATGCATTTAAATACAACAACAAAGCAATAAAAATAAGTGGGGAACATGACTCTGGGTCCGTCTTGTGTTTCCTTTCCATGTGTCTCTCACAGGGTACGCAACTTAACTGGCTGGCTCGAGTGTGCTTCAGATGTTTTTAAATAAACATTTTTCAAATTTACCCCTAAGATGAAAGCCAAATACTTCAACTGTAACTCAACTAAAAGGACAGATATTGTTCTAATAGTAGAGGGAATTGTGTTGGATTTATCACTAGATGGCAAGTTCCTTGGGATGTGGCATACAAACCGCCCTATAAATGTGGTGGTAAAGGTTTAGCAACAGAATCTCTGGGGAAAAAAAACCCTCTGATTTGTAGCTTCTATCATTTTTAGTAGTATAAAGTGTCCTTGTTTTAATTTAGGGTAATGGTGGGGCTGAGAAGTAAAGATATGCCAAAACCAAAAAAGGAATCTTGCTTTATACACCAGTCTCCAAGAAAACCTTAGTTATGAAGCACTGATTATGGCAAAATGAAAATTTAGAAGCATGGAGGATTTCAAAGTTGGTGAGAGTACAGCAGACTAGGTGGGATGTCTATACCAGCACCTGGTTCCAGTCCCACTCCACTCTTACCTGCACGGGATGAATCCTGGTGCTGATGCTTCCTACACCTTCCACTGTTGTGACAGCAGCCCCATGCAGAGAGCAGATGGGCACCAGGCACGCTGTAACTGGAGAGTGGCTGTGATGGATATTTGTAAAGAGAATACATTGGAATCATAGGGAGTGAATAGTGTCATTCAGGGAGTCCAGGAAAGTCATGGGACTACAGTTCCTGAGAATACAGAGAATACTTGGTAAAAATCTATAGATTTCTAGAAGTTTCTAGAAAAGAGTTTACATATGGCTGGCATCAAGTGGTAGAGAGAAATGGAGAAAAAGAATAATGAACAGTTCTAGGGCACCTGGGTGGCTCAGTGGGTTAAAGCCTCTGCCTTCGGCTCGAGTCATGATCCCAGGGTCCTGGGATTGAGCCCCGCATCGGGCTCTCTGCTCAGTGGGGCGCCTGCTTCCCCCTCTCTCTCTGCCTGCCTCTCGGCCTACTTGTGATCTCTGTCTGTCAAATAAATAAATAAAATCTTAAAAAAAAAAAGAATAATGAACAGTTCTGTGTAAGACTGCCAAGAGACCTTCTTTATTATTTCCCATTCTAGGGAGAGGAAATTTTTTACTCTTCAGATAGCACACTGACTTATATAAACCCCACCATGGGGTAGTTTAATCCATTTGATTTTTAACTACGTGCTACTTTTAAATATACAGACACTCTGCTTGCATGCCAGTCCAGTTAAATCAGAATCTTTGGGCGTGGATCTCTTCACCGCATTTGAAAGCGCCTCAGCCAATTCCAATGTATGGCCATGTGTGGAAGCCACCCGTTTACGCCCTTATCTTGATCATCTTCCCTACAGTAGCGACTGTGTTAATGATGAAGTGAACGTGGTTAGCACCAGATTCCCATCTCACAGGTTGGGAATGTGGTTCAGATCTCCTTAGCCTAATTTAGTTTCTTTATTCCCACTCAGACTAAGTCCCATTCTCTTTCAGGCATGGGATATTGTCCCTCTCCCAGAGAACTTTTCCTTCATTCTCCTACTCTGGAAGACAGTAAGCATGCTATTCTGGAGAAAGACAGGGGTTCCTGGGAAGCTCAGTCGGTTAATGTCCTACTTTTGATTTTGGCTCAGGTCATGATCTCAGGGTCATGAGATCAAGTCCCCCATCTGGCTCCGTGCCCAGTGTGGAGTCTGCTTGAGATTCTCTCTGCCCCTCCCACACCCTGCATCCTCACTCTCTCTCAAAATAAATAAATCTTAAAAAGAAAAAAAAAAAGTGCTGCTCTTGGCTCCACCAGCTCTTTGGTCAAAGGCATTTGGAAGCCACCCAGCTGTCTGAGAGAGTGCTTGATGTACAGAGAAAGAGTGTACAACAGGTAAATTTTTGGTTTTTGTGTCCTTTAAGTTCCCCCTCCCCCATATTACATGTAACTTCCCCTTAATCTCGACCCCCTCCCCCCCTTGCTCTCAACAGCTCTTCCAATGTTCATTGCTCTCCTCAGTCTTATCCTCATACCTCATCTGGAAAATAGAAGCACGAGCCCCATCCACTCCCGGCCCACCACTTCTCACCCAGAGTCGCAGTCACCCTCCCTGTGTTCTAGGCCAGGAGGGCAGGAATCCTTCCTCCTTCTCCCTGCGCTCTGGCTCCCATTTATTCTTCTCTCCCCATGGGCCTGCTGTGTCACTGATAGTCCTCTTAGCCTCTTCCCTTCTATAGCCTCAGTCTCCTCAATTCCCTTGAGTTTAAAAGTAAATTCAAGTGTTTGCTGTCACTACATGAAGCCGAACCAAACCGATGTCTCTCTCCAGCTACTGAACCATCTTTCTTTCCCTTCTTAGTCAAGTTTCTTCAAAAGCTGTACACAGCTTCCCGGCCTTTCTGCCGTTCCCGTGCCGTCTGTACCTCGTGCGCCCGCCTTGTCTGTCTGCTGACCTTGTTCCCGGAGCAATCCAATGGCTCCTGGAGCCATTCCCTGGGGCATTCCCTGGAGTCTCATGGAGTCTCACTTCTACCTTCTTGGAACTTTCTCCTCTTGTTATTCCTCCTTCAACTCCCTCTTCCTCTCCTTTCTGAGATGTCTGCTGTTCTACGGTGTCTTGAGCTGGCAAGTGCATTTTTTCAACGTGAGTGACAGTAATGCCTATCTCCAAGCTGCTTTGGAGACTAAACATGATAATATACGTAAGCTACTTTGAACACTGCCTGGTATATGATAAGCATTCAATAAGGGCTAGCTATTTTTATTACCGTTAATATTTAGATTGATAGCTTCTGGTAAGTTCTAGGTCTGGATGAGACCTCTTCTCTGAGTGACAGAACGGCTTATCTAGATGCCCGAAGACAATCCCTCTTAGGTGTCCCGTAATTAATCTAGTGCAATGTGTCCAAAACTAAATTTACCGCTTTCCCTTTCTCTGCTCCTTTCCCAAGTTCCCTAATTTGTGGAGAGCACCACCCAGTGACTTAAGACAAGAACCTGGAATCATGCCAGACAACTCCTTCACTGCCACTTTCAATCATCCTGAGCAAATCTGCATTTTAGGCCAAAGTAATTTGAGACCCCGGTCAGCTCTTCCTGGAGGCAAATAATTCCTCTTAGTGTATGTCAAAGACCTAAACCTCCTACCAGGACAGTGTATCACTACTTCGTGTTTAAGGCATTCTTGTCTGACCCCCAACTCTGGCATCTCTTGCTCGAAAGCAAAGAAGTGTTTGTATAGCAAGAGAGAGCACAGCCCTGAGAGACTGGCACACAGGACAGTAGATTCTGATGGAAACAAAGTCCACAGGAAAGATCTGGAGCTTACGAAGTTGTGGGCTGAGCAGGCCTGGAGGTCCTGTGAGTGTGATAAACACCTGGAAAGAAGAAAGGGGAGCACCTGCGGGCAGGAAAAGAAAGACGCACGTCTGCATCCTCCCCAGATGTGCCTAGGGCAGGGCTGGGTCCAACACAAAGGATACCGGATCTCCTTGGTCTCGGGGTTGTATCTTGACACCATGACGGTGCAGGCCCCGCAGCTTCCACTTCCACAGCTGTACTTGGTGCCTGTGAGGTAGACTGGAAGGGAAGGGAGTCAAGGAAAAAGAGGGGCGCAGGCCACTTTGCTTTTTACGGTGTTCTTCCTCGGATACTGGTAACAAGAAACATGTTTTCTTGTTTCTTGTTTAGAGAGCTGTTCCATTTTTTGGTATATAAATGAGCTCAATGGGGGAAGATGAGAAGAAATCCCTACAGATTGACACTGCCTCATCCGAAACCCTTGAGGCCAGATGCCTTTCTGATGTAAAAGTTTCCATATTTTACAAAGGTAGTAAGACAGCATTCCCAAGTGGGGCCAGGGCAGCACCTTGTAATCAAACACATGAATATTTCTGCAGTGAACCATAGGGATATTCACACTAAGTGGGAAATAGGAAGACAACCAAGGGCCTCATGAGAGATCAGGGTTTACATCCAAATGAGGTGTAAAAAGGCTTTTGAATTCAGAGTTGTGGATAAGGGGTCACCAAGGAGGTGGTGGGAAATAGTGCATGGGGAAAACTTAGAAAACCGTCTCTGGGAGCTTACCTTGCCCTCTTCAGCAATGTATGCTTCTATCTTCTTACTAGATTAGAGAATATTAATTTAATACCCATGAACTGGTACTGTCACCAAGCACTGTGTACCTTTTCCCTGTAAGATGTTTATATGTTTTCATAAAGAGAGAACAAATAATATATGTAAATCCTCTGCTTTAGATTCTTTAAGAATCTACTGGAACTTGTTTGGGGTCTTTTCTGGGTGAGTTTAAAAAGGATCTCATGGGCAGAGGTCATAATTGGCTTGGGCAGAATAGTGAGCTGATCGGGATATTAGGGGACAATCCTGGCTAGAGCAGTGGAATGATGGGTTGGGAAACCAGATTGCAAGGGGTTATATGGCGAGAGATAGAGTTCGGAAAGAAAATGAGGCATTCGGTACACATAATTTTTAAAATAAATTTGGCAAGAAAATAACAGAGAGAAACAAAGTGATATTTTTAGGTGGGTATGTTGGGAGGCAAAAAGATGGGGAGAGAAGGAAATGAAGGGAGAAGGAAGTGAAGATCCCGAAGAAAGGAGAAAACATTCTCTTGTATATATCTTGTATTGATTCCCCAGAGCCTAAAACGGCGCCTGGCTCTTAGTAGTTATTCAGTATGCATATATATTTTAACTTATTGTTTTGTAATACTTATAGTTTCATAGGAAGTTGCAAAAATAATACAGTAACAATACCTGTCACCTTGCTTTCCCCAGAGATGACATCCCACATAGCTATAGTACAACATCAGAAGCAGGAAGCTGACCTGGGGGTTACACTGATAACCAGCTGGGGAGCTGATGCAGAGTTCACCACGTACACACGCACACGTACCATGTAGGTACTGCTCTATGCAATTTTATCTCCTAGACAGATCTGTGTCACCACGCCCACAATAGCTCGTGCTTCCCCAAACCTAAGACATTCTTTCTGAAAATTTATTGCAGGTCTGTTGAAGGTACTGGAGAGGTAGGGAGTAAAAAAGTTCCAGATCAGAGGGGGAGAGCTGAGAGTACATTAGCTCTATGTTGGAATTTTGAAACATTTCATAGAACCTTGTTTTCTCCAATGAGACTTATGAAATGGTCTAAGTGACAAGTCAGGGAAGTCCTCATGGAAACTACTGCTAGTGCCATGTGACCCTGAGCAGCCGGCTGGATGTTGTTAACACTCCTGAATATAAAATGTCATCAGGGGGCCATGAGACTCAAAAGGTCATAGTTATTTCTAAAGTTACACACTCGGGTTTCACTGGATGATTCTTTTGGTTTTGCTCAGGTGAAAAATGTGACAAATAAAGCATGAATCTCTCACTTTTGGATGCCTTTTGTAAACCCGAACTAGACTCTACAAGTCAAACACACGGGTATTTACCTTGCGCAAATACAGGGCGACTTTTTTCAGAAGTCTTAGCATGTCCACTTCTTCCCACCCAGTCCAGATTCATTACATTAAATATAAGGATACGGACTTTCCTCAGGTAGTACAGTAGGTTTACTTCAGGATCAGCATTCTTCTCTACGACCTACATTGTGAAATGAGAAAAGGGATTTTAGGAAGATAATATCAACATGTCAGGGCAACTCTAACCATTGTTTTGGGGACAATGTTTTTGACAGATGGTAGCTTCACAGGGGAAAAAGGATAACAAAGGAAACCTTTCTAACACTTGGAACCAATGTTAAAGAAATTATGGAACATTATTTCAATGTCTCTGAATTTTCCCATATATATGACAATTATAAATTCTGGATTGCTTTTCCTTATAGTCACCCAGAGAGGCCCCAAATGGGAAAATAAATACATAGATTCCAAAATCGACGCAGATAACTCGTGGCCATAGAAGTCACAGAAAAGGTTAGCCAGAGATTTCTTAATGGAGTCATGGGGTGTATGTTACAAAGGGAGCCCCTCCTGTTCCCATACCCGGCTCCCAGCTCCCTAGTGAAATGAGGTGCCACTAAGCAAAGGAAGAGCAGACGGGAGCATGAATCTGGCTCTGCCTCTCATGTCGCACTCCGGGCTGTTCCTGCCAATAGAAAGAAGCTGGCATGTGAGATGAAAACCGTCTGCTTTCGCTGGCCAGACAGCTCTTCTGCTAGGTATAGTCAGGCGAGATTAGAGAGAATGGAAGAGAAACTTACAAGGAAGTGTAGCAATGAACCCGAAACAGAGGACATTGTTCCATTAAAAGTGTTTTTTACTGTTACCACCCTAGAAAAAGGCAACAAACCACATTATTCTTCATATGCTGCCTATTTCCAAAATTTCTGAGCCTTAGATTTACTCAGCCAGAGCTCATCACCCCTCCGCTTGGAATCTTAGCACGAGGAGGAGGCTAAGTATAGTGGCATAGGCACCTTACAGCTTACTTAGTAGTCCATGTTTCAGACAGAGTGGCCTCCGCCTCTAGGGTAATTCATCAGCCTGAGGTGATTAAAGCAAAACAAAATCATCCTTTGCTACTGGTATCCTCAATGTCATATAGGCCTTCTACTAAAATAGAATTGGTGAACTCAAGTAGAGCTAATATCCAAAAAAAAAAGGGCAGGGGGGAGAATGACAGTTTTTCACACCTGTGTCAGAACTGACTTTGTAATATAACAAAGAAATGAGTGTTCCTTACTGATTCCAAAAGAAACTATGCCTTAATACTGTGCAAAAAAACTTGAACTAAGGATCAATGTTCAAGTTCATATTACTACAGATGACTTGAAAAAGAGGAGAGAGAAAGAATAAAGATATAACAAGGGGCACTGCAGTAAAAAAAAAAAAAAAAGTTAGCTTGGCTTTTGTCCCTGGTATACAAAAATTCACAATAATCCCCTCACAAACTTACCTTTCTTCCATTCACAAAAAAAATCAGGTCATCAGAATTGGGAACAGAAGCCATCATACCAGGAAAAGAATGCCTCCACCAGAATAGAGGTTTGTTCTCAAGAGCAGATATGTTAGAGCAAAAACCTGGGTGACCATTAGCCTTGCCCGCTTCGTGGGGTCATTTATAGCCACGCTGCCATGTGAGAAGCACCACCCAGGGCTCTCTGCCCACCCTGCCCGCAGGGACTTGGAGTGGTTCCTGGCAGCGCCCTGTGTTCTCTTTTCCCACAAATCAAGTCAGTGTCTTTGCCCATCCCTTTTGGAGTCTGACTGGTTTCCCCAGGATAATGTGTTTAAAGCCAGATAAAAACTGAGTTTTAAGCAGGCTGTTATTTGGCCAAGTCATCAATCAACGGTGCTATTAAAACTCATAAAACTCTTTCTTTGATTTTTCCTATGCAAAGGGAAGATTCCACCATGCATAGAACTAAAGACTTCATAAAATGTCTCATTCAAACTCAACTATAACAATATGCAAGTATGTTCTCCTTCCTTAATCTTTTTTTGTACTCACCTTGTTTCTTCACATTTAAGGGTTCACGACATCAAACTACCTAAAACCATAAACATGTACAGAGGCTTGCCATGCTCCAATCTGTTCTTGGGACTTCATCCGTCAGCAGCTTGGTGAAGTATTACCATCTTGGATTTAGAGACAAAGGAATGGAAGCACAGAGATATTGGACAACTTGCCCAGTGTCACACAGGCAATGGGTGGCAGAGTTGCTCCAGTCTGTGCCTTTCGTCTCCTTCCTGTGATCCACATGGAAATCTGGCAGGAAATGAGGCTGGAGGAACAGGCACCCCAGAGTATGTTGAGAGGTCTTGTAGGCCTATTAAGGGTTACGCTGAGTCTTCTAAATATAATGGGAAGCCATTGGAGGGTTTTGAGGAGGGGATGACAGGATCTGATTCAAGTTTTTTTAAATTTATTTTATTTATTTGACAGAGATCACAAGTAGGCAGAAAGGCGGGCAGAGAGGGGGGGGGGGAAGCAGGCTCCCTGCAGAGCAGAGAGCCTGATTCGGGGCTCGATCCCACGACCCTGGGATCATGACCTGAGCTGGAGGCAGAGGCTTTAACGCACTGAGCCACCCAGGAGCCCCTGATTCAAGTTTTAAAAAGACTGCTTTGGCTGCTTTGCAGAGAATGAAAGGTAGGAGCCAGATTGGAAGAAGAGAGATGATTAGAAGTTACACAGTGGTGCAGTCAAGAGATGGTGAGGCTAGGACAAGGGTGACAGTGGGGAGACAGGTAAGAAGGGGTAAGATTTGCTGACAGACTGGATGTGAGGTATTGGAGGGGCTGAGTCAAGGATGTCTCCACAGCTTTTGGGTTGGGCAGGTGGATGAAGCTATCATAAGTTCTGTTTGGACATGTTAAGTTTGGAAAACCTAAAAAACATGCAAATGGAGATGGTGAGTGGGTTGTTGGATACTCAAAACTGGCTTTTTTTTTTGTTTTTTTTTTTGTCTTGAGAAGGAAGACTCCAGATTTGGGGCAGAATTTCACCTCTGAGACTCCAATCCAGTCTTCCTTTAAGTTCTAAGTTCTGACCTCACCAAATGAGCAGTACGCCCACACACTCCCCTGCCTCACTGCCTCTACAGTTCCCATTCTCATCCTCTCTGATTGCTCCTTACCCAAGTAAGGGTCGGAAGGACCAATAGGAGTTTACCACAAGAAAGAAAGAACATGTTGAGAAGACGAAACCATTTGTGTAAAGTCAAGGAAGTCTGAAATTGCATATTATGTTTCAGAGATTTACAAGTAGTTTTATTCTTATATATGAATTGCATGGGAATGAATGACAGAAATAGTATCAAATAAAATCATTCATTCAAAAATATTTGTGTGCCTGAAAAGATCACTTTCCTCATGGAGCTTAGGGGGGTGTGTGTGTGTGTGTGCATGTGTGTGCATATGTGAGTTCTGTAGGAACCTTAAGGCATTAGATAAAATGACATGTATTTCTAATGTGGAGGAAAATAAGCTAGAGAAACAAGGTAACTTCAGGAGATGGCAAGCAATGTGATCAACAGGTTAAGGCAATACCAAGTGACTTAGGAGACTAGTTTAGTTTTGGGTAGGCAGGGCTGGCGTGTGTTTGACCTGAGTACTAAAGGCAAGCCCTCAGAGAGGCAGCATGGGAGAGGAGCCTCTGGTGGCCCTGAGAAGGAACTGAGGTTGGCATGTTAAAAGGCCCCTGTGGCAGACCGTGAACGGCAGGATGAAGGGAGAGTGAAAGGAGGTCAGAGAGATGGTAGGGGCCAGGACCAGGGGTTTGCAGATTTCTAAGGTGGGAAGGGGTGCCACTGGAGACTTCTGAGCGAAGATGTAGTATCATGTAATTTGTACTGTATCATCCCACTGTTACTATTGGTAAGAGGGTAGCTAGGAGACCAGTTCTGAAGCCCTTTCTCTGTTGCCCGTTAGAGGCTCATGAAAGCATCAACCAGGGTGCAGGGTGATGGCAGCAGAGGTGGAGAGAAGGAGACAGATTGATATGAATTTTGGAGGTAGAACCACAGGGGTCTCCAGTTTGAGTTAATTGGACTTCCAAGTGCACATGTCTGTTGGATGTAGGGATCAGAGGTCAGAGAAGTCCAGACTGAAGTAGCCAATTTAAGAATGATCAGCTCACAGATTATGTAAGCACACACTCTGTGGGGACTATAAAGTACCAGAAAAAAAGTCACATTTCTTGTGGCAAGATATTTGAAGTATTGGTTGATGTGCTTCCTCCTGGCCATTGCTTTCCCCATTCTTCAGGTGTAAGTGAGGGCATTCCACATTCCTGGCCTTTAGAGTGGATTCTTATGGCAGGAATAAAAAAAAAAATTTTTTTTTTTTTAAATAGTGTAGGCTCAAAAAGGCCATTGAAACTCTTGGCAGAGACACCAGGAACAAAGGCAGGTGAGGCTGTGACAGGATGCCAAAGGCACGTGTCCTCACCCCATGCCCCTGTCCTGAAACTACTACAGAAACTTTCAACTATGGGGTTTCCTCTAATTGAGTGGAACCGAGTTTCTGCTGCCAGGTGGAATGGATCTTGAGATAGAATTTAAGTCTGTGTCTATACATCTCTGTATTATTTGACATTTGTGTCATAGCCAACCTCATTTAGTACTCACGTATATGCCAAGGGAAATGCTTCCCTGTATTAGCTCATTTAATCTTCACGATAATCTTTGAGGTAGGAATAAAATTTTACAAATGAGAGATCTGAAGCACCCAGAGAAAGATACAGTCACATTTTGTACATCTGAGTCTGTGCTCAAATAATTCTAAAATTTCACACACTTGTTTACTCTTGTGTCCTCAACCCCCTGGTGAGACAGAGAATAATTCAGTTCGCCTGGAATGCTGGATATTTTACCCTAACAGGGCAATAAAGTTTCCACTACACATGGCTGCAGCTTTTAAATGTCAGTGCAATTTCCCCTAGTTTTTATCCATCAAATTTTCAAAAACTCTAAGGCCTGACTCTGGGTGCCTTCTAGCCACCAGCTGGTTTAGCTTAATCACCGATGGGACATGCTTGGTAGGAAGACCCAGTATGACCCTCCTGAGGTGTACTGGCAATTCTAGGTCCAGGCTTTTTTTTTTTATTTTTTTTTTTAATCCAGGCAGATGGATCTGCAGTGTCTCCCTGGTGTGTAGAAATGTGTATATATAGAACACCAGCTGTTCAAGATTTAATAGCACAGAGATCCTTCCAGAGCCCTAGAGTTCTTTAAACTTGTAACAATATAGTGATGTAGTCACTCCTACTATGTGAGAATGGACAATTATACCCGGCAGTGATAGTTCTTGAGTGCCTGTGTTATCGGCAGGCTTGGATTCGTTTGCTCAAAGACAGAAAACTGTGGGCATCTCATTGTCTGGGTGGAAGTCTCATTCTCATTCATCTCCCCAGAGATGCAGGCTGTGCTCAGAGCTCAGCACCTTGTTTCCCCGAGACCTCCTCCGGGAATCGCCCTCTCGGGTCAGAAAGTACCCGTAACAGATCAAACTCACAGACAAATAAAGGTCTTTGGGACAGAACTGTCTAAAAGGTACTGCTTTCCTCCAACATTTCTGTAGCTTTGGTCTATAAATTTACAACCTGTACTTGATCTTGTTTTTTAATTCTGGTTCCTCTATAAAATGGAGCCCTCAGTTCTGCCACCAAGTGGCTAGACCAGAGTTCCATGGCCTTCTCGTGCCATGCAGTTACCTACTCCAGGAACTAAGCTTTCCCACGGAGGGCTGGGCAGCATTGCCCTTTTCTTCTTCTGGTAAAAAGCGGACTCCTGCGACAGTTCTCCGCGGATGTGTCAGAGCCAAGACAGCAGACGCTTCACCTACCTTCGGCTCCAGCCTCTCCCGCATCTCTGCCGCTGGTTTCCACAAAGGGCATTTCTGCTGGTACTTTCCATACTGAAGTTGTAACAAAATGGGTCATTTTAAAGGCTTTTCGCTTTTACAGTTGTGACAAGGCAGACTGATGGGGTGGGTGTATCCTCAGTACTCCTTCCTTGCTATCTAGTTCTCCCAGGGAGGGGCACTCTTCCTCCTCCCGGGTCTCTGTGCTTTCTTTTGTAAGAACAAGCTGGGTAATGGTGGAGAGGAATCAAAATGAAGACCGGGTTGGGGCAGACGGACAAGCCCAATGAGGGAGAGAATTTGGTGGGTTTTGGAGAAAGACCAGTTGCAGGGCTTGGGAGTACTAGGAGGAAAGAGGCTTTTCAGAAGTGCTGTGATGAGTTACAGATTTCAATCAACAGTCTTCAAGAGACACGGGCATTTTTGGTGACCAGACAATATTTCTTACTGCTGCTTGGTACACAGATCCGTGGGAACAGGAAATCTATCAGTATGCAAATCCAGTCATCTAGAACCAGAACATTTATTTGGATCCTAGTGTTCTTTGTGGAAGGAAAAGCAGCAGGTTGCATAGGGTGGACCCTGTGGGAGTAACACTGTCTGTTATTGGCACTTTTCAGCTCAAGTCCCCCTCCCCTTCCTCCTCTATCTCAGGACCCACCCACCTGCAATTCCTGGATTCTGACCTCTGGTGGGCTGACGTATCCCAGTTTAGGGGTCCATGAAAATGTTTACCTTCTAAAATCAGAAGAAGAAAATGAATATAAATGAGACTGGGTTGTACTTAGGTACCGATGCAGTTGTAAAATACAATTTCAACATATAGGGAGTAAAGAGTTCACAAAGGTAAAAGCCCCCAAAACAGGTTCCACCCTGGATGGCCTCCCCTGATCGCAGGCCTGCCGTGTTCTGCTGGAGCAGGTTGCATTCAGGGCTGAAATATTTGCGACACTGCTTGTCCTCAGACCTAACCCAAATTCTCCAACTTTGCTTTTAATAAGATCTGCACAAGAATTTGATCCTCCTCTAACTTCTCTATCTATTGCCCAATTGTCCTGCATCCAGGTGACCTCTTTAATGGCACACCAGCACAATCATTTCTCTGCCCACATTCCCAGCTGCTTATTTCAGTGGACCAAACCCATTGTCTTTCACAAACTTCTGTATGAATAAATGTTATTCTGACCTTTTCACTCAACAGAATTTAATCCACATAAAAGTTTTACTACTTGAGGAGCTCTACTTCATATGGACTTCTGTGACCTGCGTGCCATTCTGTAGCATATAGAGCCGGAGAGATGTGAGCCTTTTAGGACTCCACATACCAAAGGGCTCATCATCTATGCTTGTGCTCACCATAGCCTTGGCTCTAATGGCCAGGCCATAAGTCTCCCAAATGCACTTCCCTTTTCCATTTTAGTCCCCCAAATCTGTTTTCCACAGTGCAGCTGGAATGATCCATTCAAAACACAAATCTGAATATGTCAATGTCAATTGTGTGTGCCTAAAGTCTTTCTGTGACTTGCCCTGTATTCGGAAAAAAAACAAAGATGCTAACATGGCCCATGTGGTCTGAGGGTCTAGCCCTGCTCCATGCAGGTTCTCCATCCCACAGACATGCTCCTAGCACAGGTGTCCCCGTTCTTGGGCCACAACCCTCATCCTCCGTCCCAGGGCCTTCAAGCCTGCTATCCCTCCAGCAGCACATCTGCTGAAATTCTTTCCCCAGGAACACCTCCTTATCGTTCAGGGCATGGCCCTACCGTTGTTCTCTCAGGAAGCTATCTGACCCCCAAATCTAAAAGCCCCTGAAATTATTTTCACTGACTACTTCGTATTTCTTTGGAGAACTTATCAAAACTTGCAATGATATTTGTGTGATTCCTTGTTTAATGCCAGCCTCTCCTATTGGATCATAAAGCCCATAGTTATCTTGTTAACCACGTGTCTCCAATGTCTGGCACTTACTTTTTTTTTTTTTTTAAAGAATGACTGAGTCCATACTATAATGAGATCTTTATAGTAAATATTTTAGAGTGGGTCTGCTATGGCTTTCTTGTTCTTCCTCACTGAATGATAAGCCTATGCGGCGTGGCTGAGAATAATCTGTGTTCTTTCTGGACCCTCTTCTGGGTGATCTGTGCTGTTCCTGTCCTTCTAGGAGTCCCATTCTATTTCAGGACTCGTAGTGCTTATCACAGACAGTTCTTCTGTTTTTTGCTTTTGCATTTGCTTAAAAAAAAAGGCATGAAGTATGAAATCTAGTGATTTCTAGTGCAGTCTTGGCATCTCTCTGATTAGCTTTGCATCTTTCCGGATGTCTGTTTAACTTTCTAATGAAAGGACTTCGTGCTGGTGTGGTTTTGTTTAACTTGAGCATCCCGTATCTGTGTTCTCTTTGGTAGCTTCATTCTCTCTGCAGGACTGGCACTGTCTCTATGACCGCACAGTGGTGAAGGCATCTGGATTCTGGAAAACCAATAAGAGTTCATTTGTATTGAATGCTTAGTGTGTATTGTGCCCTGGTCTAAGTATTAGTCTATTTAATCTTCAAATCAAATTAATGAGGCAAGGACTATTATAATTGCCCACTTATAGATCAGAAAAACCAAGACTTTAACTAACTTGCCCAAGGTCACACTGTAATATATAGTATGGCCAGGATTCAACCCTAGGCCACCTGGCTCCAGAGTCCTGGCTGGTCACTACTAAGTACCAGGGCCTCCCTAGGGACTTGTGAATGCTATATTTCTGGGTAGCTTCATTAATCAAACCTTCAATGAAAGAAATCATTAGGGAGTGGCTCAGGGAACCCATATTCTCTTCTGCTCCTCTGGTGACTGCAGGACTGCAGGTACATGGTGGGTATATGGAATTTTCTTCTGGCGGGGAAGGAACTGCTACCGTGGCCAGTCACTTTCACGTGGAAGAAGTTGCTTTCTGTTCAGCAAAAAGAATTGGCATACTTATATGGGATGAAAATAAACCAGTTATTTAGAAGCTGATGATGACCTTTTGTGTTCATCATATGGCACAGTATTGGCCATAACAGGAACTCAAAAAGACTGCTGAGTGAAGAAAATAACACAAGTGGGATGGGTTCCTCAGTTTGGGTTCCTGGCTCATTTTCTGTGTTGAAGTCCATTCTGTGAATTTAATGGCAGATACAGAAATAATTAAATTCACCCAAGAACCTAAAAGATCAAGGGGGTAATGCCGGAAAAGGGTTAATGTCTTAAGTCTTAATGCGTAAACCATCAGACCATATCAGGTGGTGTCCAGACAGTCCTTGCTGGCTTTCATGTGCCATCACAACCAAGCAGCAGCTGGATTTTCTCAGAGGACTGTCCTTCCTGCTCAATCTTCCCATATACTTCCTCCCCTGTGTCTGTCTGGTCTCCTGACACTATGGTGCATCGTGTACCCTATACAATAATCCAAACCTACTGCCATGCCAGTAACTCTTAAGACTCAGTCCTCTGCTCTGCCTTGGGCACTTTTACTTCCTTTTCTTACTTATGCTTGTTTTACTTTCTCTGCTCATTAGTGCTATGTCTCATGCTTTTGTCCTCCCCCCCGTCCCAGTTTTTTCCTTATTTATTTCCTACTCATTTTCTCTTTAAATATTTGTATTCACAATGCTATCAAATTTGAGATTAAAGATAAAAAAGACACTTAGCCACAGATAATATTTAAATTTTAAATATTTAGGTTCAAAGAAGGAATAAAAACCAAAAATATAGACATAACAATAAATGGCAATGAAAAAGTTCTATATCAATATCTATGAGATGCAACTAAGATTATATTCAGGGAGAAATTTCATAACTTCAAATGTTTTTATTTTTAACATAGAGTGATTAAAAATCAAAGAACTAAATTTTCAACTCAAGAAAGTAGAAAAGAAAAATAAATCAAGAGAAAGTAGATATATACAAAAGTAGATATAACAATGACAAAAGCAGGAAAAATATTTAGAAAATGAGAAAAAGAGAATGGATAAATAAAACCAAAGCTTTTTTTTTTTTGAAATCTAATAATTTAAATATCTAGTAAGTCTTTTTAAAATGAGAAAATTCAAATAAACAAAATTAGGAGTAAGAACTAGGATATAACCATTATGTTCAACTTTATGCTAGAAGTTTACATTGCTCATACTACTAAAAATTTAGGACAAATGCACTTCAATGGAAAAAATAGCTGACTATGATATGTAGGTACTATGAAAAACAATTTAGCCATCAATAATAATAAATATTTTTATATACAACATGTGAAGGGCTCTGGCCCAGGATTAACCCTGGCAAGGGGGTTCCTAGAGTCTTCTCTCCCTGTGTCCAACCTGCTGACTTTACCCCCTTCACCACAGATTTTCCTGTTCTTCTCTGATGGTGTCCTTAGTCTCCCTACAGTATTAAAAGCTCCTTCGTCATCAAATCCAGCAAATCTTCTACTTTTTTAACAATTTGGCAGTCAGTTAAAGAATGTTTACTTCTGAGGGGTTTATATGTATGCGTATGTGTATATTTATAACATACAAGACACAGTCCATGCCCTTAAGAATCTGACAGCTGCATATAATGATTCAGAAAAATGACAAAGCAAGATTTTATTAAGTACCGCAAAGCACACTAGCTCTGAGGCTTCAGGTGGGTGGAGCATATGAAAGTGCTCTGTAAACTGGAAAGTGGCATGCAAATATATTTATTATATTTGTTATGGTTTTCCTTGTTATAGTTCCAAGAAAAACTCCTGACAACCTGCATAAAAATGACATGGCATTTTATGCCATACATGACAAATTAGGGAAGCATGTAAACTGCTTCCCTAATTTCAAACTCCAGCTTAGCCTGCCGTCCTTTTCACCCTTCATAGAACCCACATACGAGCTGCCCCAGTGTTGAAAATGAGGGATGTGGAAGAAGCGCCCCTAAAAGAAAAAGGTGAAAAGGAATGAGTGGGAATTCAAAAAGGACTTACTGAGTTGAGTGGGTGTACGGCAATGCCATTCGCAAAGCCAGTTTGTTTGTATATATAAAAATTGGACAAAAAGAAGTCTGATGTTTTGTACTATTTAGTATTTGAAAATTTATGTTAGAATACTCCAGACTGGACTTCTTTTTAAATGTGCTTTGGATAAATTAAAAATATTATGTGTTAATGCCTTTGAACTTAACCTCTAAGTATACTGGCTACAATTATTTGGCCATTCTCATCTTATCATAGTACATTTATTTTAGTAGTTAATGCAACCAATCTTCATTTTAAGCACACACGTAGGGAAAAAAATTCAATGAACAGAATTAGGCTAAACATTACTGTGTTGAAATTAATGGTGGCAAATACTTCCACAGGTTTTATTTAGTGATTTTCGTATTTCCTTCACATTCCTCTCCAAAAATTGTATTAGGAGGGGACTCTGCTTTATCCAACATTTTTTGACTGAATTAATGATTCTTTAATAACTGAGAGCCCTAGAAAGTCAATTTGTGCACTAAAATAAACAAGAATTTGCTTTGGATTACCGTTTTGCATGGATTATCACTTATTATACTCCAGACTACAGATTAATGATAAAAGCACAATAAAAATTATTTTTAGCCATAGTATCTTTTTCTTTTTTTTTAAATATATATATTTTTAAGATTTTATTTATTTATTTGACAGACAGAGATCACAAGTAGTCAGAGAGGCAGGAAGAGAGAGAGGAGGAAGCAGGCTCCCCGCCAAGCAGAGAACCCGATACGGGGCTCGATCCCAGGACCCTGGGATCATGACCTGAGCTGAAGGCAGAGGCTTTAACCCACTGAGCCACCCAGGTGCCCTGACAGATAGCATTTTAAGTCTGCTCTATTCCGGTGGGCCCAGCCTTCACCAGTGGGGATGTCCCAGGTCAAAGGCCTTCCCTTAGGGTTTTTCATGGATGGAAGGGTGTCACTCCACCAATGGGATGAAGCTGGTGTGTGGGCACATTTCCTATCTAGAGGAGTTACTGCCTTTGGTCGTGAGGGTATATGGCCCTACCCTTTAGCAGCCAGCTGCCCCAGGACTGCAACAATTCCCTTTGTGTTAATCTCATCAATTTGAGCAAGATTTCTATTTCCTTTATATATGTCTCACACTATCTAACACTTTTCATAACCAAAAAATGCTTTCCACATGTATTATCTCATTTAATCTACCTGATAATGCTGTGAGGTTGACTATTGTAATCCCATTTTGCAGGTGAGGAAACAGATGAGAACTGGAGACCTGCCAGGGTCACACAGCCATTAAACACACAGAACCAGGGCGCAAACTCAGACCTCCCAGAAGCAGATCCCTTGACTGCAACCTATTGCCTTCATCACGTCATCAGTCTCACTGCACGTGCCCGGTGAAGGTGTGCAGAGTTGAGTGGCTCTGGGTTTTGTCTTTCTTGACTGAGAGCAGATGACAAGTGACTTGAGGAGGAATGTGTAGGACGTGGTTTCCAAGGGAGGCACAGAGGCTTTGCCACCCCAACCTCATTACGGTTCCCTTTCAGCTACTGTTTTTCCACTCAGCGTGATTCTAGGCTTGTTTTAATTTACTCAATCACGAGGTAAAGACGAATGGTAGGAAGTAGCAGATGAGGGAATATTCTCACATAAAGACATTACGATATTGTATGCCACAACTCCATTTATGTAGGTGAATGTTTGCTCATGATTATGTAAATATGGAGAAAGAAACGGAAGGATATTAACAAACTATTAATACTGGTTACCTGAGGGGGGGTGTGTGCGGAGCGGGGAGGCCATATTCTCTCACCCCACTAAAACAAAGCACAACAGAAAAGGCACACCCTTTTAAAATGAGCCCACAACTACATACAGCAAGTAAAAAGTAAACCCTGGTGTGGGAAGTTATGCAGATGTCTGCATATGCATTGAGCAGTATAGAAAAGGATATTAACATATCAGTGAACATGTTTTACAGTCACAATAAGCATATTATTTATATAATTGCAGAAAATATATTATTTATTTAAAAAGCAGTAAAGCTATTTTCATTCAGAAAAAAACATTAGTCACTAAAATTTAAATTTTAACAACTTTTCCTTGAAAGAAGATATACTAAGCAGCTTCTATGTGTCCAGGTATAAAGGATGGTTGGCATTCCCTTGTCCAAGCACGTGTTCGATAGGAATGCTGTCTGAGGTTCCTAAACTGGGGAAACATAGAGATTTAGGTACTGCTCGTGAAATCTCTCATTAAAATACAGATTTTACCAAGTGGGTGCAATTTATTAATCTTTAATCCCAAATTAACGTCTCTCCAGAGCAGAAGGGAAAATGTCTTGAGCAAATAGAACCTTGTTGGGTAAAAGGTTCTGGGATAGAGGCATGACTGAAGGGCAGATTACAGGCAAATTTGGACACGTTAATAAATATACATATACATTAATTTGAGAGAAAAAAACTAAGTTGGTTATTATCTTCCCTGAACTTAATGGTTGGTTACAATCACAATTCTGGGTGTGGTTAATTAAGTTTTTCAAAGAAATCTCTGTTTAAAGTAAGGATTATGTTTTCAAATCATCTAGAGGTAAATGAGATTGCTGAAGTAGACATATGAATCTGTTTGGGGCAATTTAAAATATTGGAGTTGCTCCATTTCCCAGGGCCACCCATGGGAAGGTGATTGCTAAAAGCAGGCATCTTGTAGATTTTCATCTTTTTGGCAAGGAGTCCCTGAATATTCCATGTAGCGGTGTTGTATATATTTTCGACTTTTTTTCCTGATAATCTAGTGCAATCCCATGAAACTCAGTTTAAAAAATTGTTCTAAAATACCAATCATTAATGTTGCCTTTCAGGAATCAGCATTTGCTTGATTTCGATGGCACAAATCGTTACCAGAATTGTTGGTATCTTCTCTGTAGTTTTCCAGTGATTCCACTGTGCCTTTGTAGGAAAGACCACAACATGGATCTTATTTTTCTAGAACTAGTAAAGCAATTTCAAAGACATTAGAAAGGAAGACCTGATGCCCCCAAAAGTTGCTTCATCTTCTCATTTATGTAACAATCCATTCACCCACCCATCAACTATCCATCCATTCCATCCACCCACCCACCCACCCGCCTACCCATCTAGACATTTATGACTTGGGCTAGGCAGAGGAATAACGAGATGATTAAGGCAAGGGCATATCTTAGAGCCTATAATGAGAAACCCTAAAGGGAAATCAACACTTTCACCATCGTGTGGCTGCAATCAGTTAAAAGCCAAGTGTAGGTGGTGCAGGGCCACTATTGTAGGTTATATTAGCCTTCCAAGAAGTCATACTTAAGGGTTACACAACAGCTGTTCAGTGGGATTGTGATTTAAGGTAGTCTTCAAAATTACCTGTGCCTTAGAACTTTGGTGTTTTTAGTATCAGTTTTCCTTACAAACCTTCTTTGTTGTCAGTAACTGATCATTAGCCATGGCATGTGGCTGTTACAGCAAATGGAAACAATCTGCCAAACCAGCACCAAAACTTTGGGAGTTGACAATTTTCTAAAAAGTAGTATCAATAGATCTTTTATTATAGGCCCTTAGAAAATTGTTTTCAGACTTAGAAGCATTTCTGAAAATGACCTGATAATAAAATGTCTTTGGATATCTAACTGAGCATTTTACAGGGATAATGGCAATTCCTCTCTTCTTCATTCACTCTGCTGGTAAAATTCCTCTACAGCTTTCTTCCTGCTAGAGCATGAAGAGTTTTCGTAATTTCTGCCAGCAGCCTGTCAGATTCCATGGATTACATTCTTGCTTGCAAGTTGTCCTACCAATTGTTTCCTACATGTTTAACTCCCTAACTTGAAGGGTGAAGATGCCAGGCTTCACGAGACCCAGACAGTGTATGCATGATAGAGAGAAGCCTATAGAATATTATGGAACCAACGTGAAAGAACATACTGAAGGAAAATAAAGATTTTAAGATGCAACAGGTTTGAGAACTAAAAAGATTATGCTTCTGTCTGTTCGAAGACGTTTTCTGATGACTACTTACTGTCTGCCATCTTCTCTGGTGGCAGGCGGCATCTGGCTGCCATAGCTCATCCAAGTCTCTGTTACAAATACTCCTTGGGGAAAACCCAACCCTCCAGGAGGCTCTATTGGACAGCAGATTGGTTTTGCACGCTCGGCCTTGAACCCACAGGTTAAGAACCTTATAAGCATTTTGCTTGAGAAAGTACATTCTGTTACCTGAAAAGTGTTCCAAGTACAAAAGGGATCAAAGTGATGAAATCTGGATTGATGGCACTGTAAACAGGCAATAATCAAATTCCCTGTTCAGGCCAGAGGAATGTCAGACCTTCTGAAACGTATTTTTCAACTTGATTCTCAGAAGCAACCAGAGAGAAATACTTCACAGGTTCCCCAACAACCTACCTCAGTGACCAGCTACTTAATTTTAAATTATAAGCATTATATGTGTGTGTGTGTGTGTGTATACATATACATATATATACATGTGTGTATATATATATGCCCATACTTACATGAATAGATAAAAGATATTTCTGCAATTTAATGTATATTCTGTATTTGGCAGAAATGGAAACAACTTAATGTTTGTTTTTTAAAAATTTTTCTGACATCTCAAAATGTCGTGAGTGTTATGGATACTCAGAGTTTTTTCCTTTAGGCTAGAGCCTTCCTTAGTATTTCCTGAGATCTTCTCAGGAAGTGTATTTTGGGGGGAAATTGGAGGCATTCATCAAAGGGACACACCATGACCAGAGAGTAGCAAAAGGGGAATGAGCATTGGGCATTCTCATCAACAAAGCACCTCAAAACAGCAGAGGGGCCCTGCTGGTCCCTGCTGCCTCAAAGAGAGAGGGCAGGGGAGACCTGGAACCTATTTGAGTCCCCTTTGTCTCCAGGTTATATTCCACTCAAAGTGGGTGTGGGTATACACACATCTTCTGAGCTATATTCTAAAAAGCTTGCCTTTAAAGATTGATTGGTTGATTGATTGATTGATTTTTGAGAGAGAGAGAGAGAGAGAGAGACTGCATGGGGGCAGAGGGTCAAGGAGAGAAAACCCCAAGCAGATCTTGTGGAGCCTGATGTGGGGCACCCTCTCACAACACTGACGTCATGACCTAAGCTGAACCCAAGAGTCAGACACTTAGCCAACTGGCCATGCAGGTGCCCCAAGCTTACCTTTGACCTACCACCACAAATAACGGAACCCAAGTCATTTTTGTAAGCCACTTACCAGTTCTGTATCTCCTGGTACGCGGCCTCCATTGATGTGGTGTTCAAGGCCGCCATGATTTTCCCACCATTGGTTCAAGAAGCCGATCTGTGAGAGGTAAGCAACATTAGATTCTGTGAGCAGGTGAGGCCCAAGGAATCCTGGGCATTTGCAGAGTGCGAGTAGTCTCCTCTCTTCCAGGCAAAAGTATCCTGGGGAGTCAGACTGCCTGGGTTCAAACTCTGCTTCTACCATTTACTAGCTGGGTGATCTTGGAAGTTCACTCAGCCGTTCTACGTTTCATCACCACATGCAACAATGGGGACAAAACTGTTACTAATCCAGTAGCTCTCAAAACTTAACATGCATCCAAATTACCTGGAGGGCTTGTTAAAACAAACAGTTGGTCCTGGCTCAGGGTTTCTCAGTCACTGCAAATGTGCATTTCTAACAAATTCCCACATGCTGCTGCTGCTGCTGGTCCAGGGACTACGCTTGGAGGACCAACAACCTAACGTGTAAGATTGTTGCTAGATCAGAATTCACATAAAGCCACATGTCATAAGCAATTAAATGTTAGCTATTTAATATTGTTCAATGAATGTTACCTATTTATTGCTGTTATACCTGTTGCCGTGGTTACCAGTGAGGAAGCGTAGTAGTAGATGAGACCTTCATACCTTCCGACTAATGGGTACCAAGTATTTCCTGACTGTGAGGCCTTACTGATCGCTGCAGTGTGCAAGTTTTCTCAGCTTCCTGGACTCAGGGCATCAAGGCCTGGACTCCGCTCTGACTAAGAATTGTGAAGTTCTTATGTAGCTCCCTCCATGTGCACGTTCTGTCTCTCCAGCTGGACAGGTACTCTTTGTTGGAATTCTTTCTGTCTTCAAAACTCTTAGCATAACACCTGTGTATGGTAGGGGCCCAGGAAATCCCAGTCTTTGGATTTAGAAGGAACTCTAGAGGTCACCTCCAAATTCTCCCAGTGCAGGGCTTCCTTCTGGAGCCTGTACATGGGTCCTCAGCAACCCTAAAAATTCAGAATCAGGAGGTGCATGGGAAGCTCAGAGGTCTGCTCAGCATCTCCATGGTTTTGACATAGGAGTTCTCTGATCATCTCCACAGAAATCGCTTCTTGTTTGGTGTGTTGCCAATTACCTGGCATGACTCAGTAATGAGTCATGAAATCAGTTCATTCAGATGGGATCAGCATAATTAAAATAAATAGAACAGAAGAGGAAGAACAGGAAATATCAGGCTGTATCACAATGGTAAGTGTCCTGGGTAATTAGTTTCAGTGTGTGTGTGTGTGTGTGTGTGTGTGTGTGTGTGTGTTGGGTCCCAGCATAAATAGACTTAATGGTCATGGTGAAACAGTTTGAAAGCTGGCCTAGAGCTTCCCTTCCTGTTGGTGATGCTGGAACAGAGTCAGGGAGGCAGTTGTTCTAATGTTGGCCAGCTCTCATACAGTAGGGGATTCTGCCTTCATCTTGTATCCCATTTTCCCTGGTTTCATCTTCCATCAGACCCGTGAATAGCTCTACTCCTTCTTTCCACAGCTCTTCAGAACTTCGAGCAGGGCCAGCACCCTGGATGGGCTGCACTGGGGTTCTAATCCCAGCTGCCTAAATCAGCTGGAAGTGGGTTTGCAGAGGGTCAGTGTGGGGAGCTCTGATGTGAGACAGTAGCTGCCAGAGGGTTGGGGCAGGGCAGGGGAGGAAATCCAGAGCCCCAGCTTGGAGACTGAAGGTGGGGGGCGGTGTGGGGGCGGGGGCGGGGATTCTGTCCCGACTGACCAGTAGCTATGTTTTAGTTTTCTTTTGTTTCCAGCATTCACAGGTGCAGCCCTTCCTCCCTGGGGGACTTCCTGTATCCTGTCTCACCCACACTTGTACCTCAGATCTTTTGTTCTTCAGACTAAAGATTTTGAGTTTCTTCCATTATTTTTAATGATGTTAATCTCAGTCACTGTTCGGGTTGACTTGATACTCTGGTAACTCCTATTAAAGGACCCTCAACTACTTCTCTGTCTGTGGAATGAAGGATCACTCCAAGGAAGGCAGGCATGTATGACTTCTTCCTCTCGGACTCCTTGACTGCTTTATAGTGTGCTCCCACACGCTGGTCTCAGTACACACTCAATGAGCCTCTTTTATGTGTATTTTATGTGCTAGATACTAGGCAAACAGAAGTGCAAAGACCAGGACCGTCTTCCCACAAGAAGCCAATGGTTCGGCAGGGAGACTGGGATTGGGAAGTTCCATGCTAGAAGTCTGTATCGGGTACCGGGAAGGAGAGACAGAATCTGATATGTGGGAAGTCCCCACTAATTCTCATGCTGAGTGAACAATTCAGTAGGTAATCCAGACTCCCTCAGGGAGATTTCCTAGGGAAGGTGATACCTGAGTAGGGATTGCTTCTAATCCGTGGTGGCGTGGGAAACCACCCACGCTTGATAAAGTTAGGCTTGATAAAGCTCTGAGTGAGGACCCAAGAGCCTCTCTTGTGACATGAAATTTTCTGGGGTCTAGTGCTGCAGCTTTGCAATGGTTATTTTAGATTCTTAGTGGTATTTTCTGCTTCCTGCTAGATTCAAAGCTCTATTCCACAGTGCTTAAATTGCCTAAAGAATATACTTTAGGGAAGTGGGAACATTTGTATAACTAGGTTACAAACACATTGGATGAATCAGGCTTAGATAAATTTCACCCCAAATCCTAGTATACCTGTATTCCTGAGGGCCCCAGAAACTGGAGATCTGTACCTGCCATAGCTTCTGCTCATACCTTTATCTTCCTTTAGCTTTTCTCTCATCCACTGCATTAATGTTCCCTTTTATGTGCAGTGACTCAACTGCCATAGGGGATAGCAGCAGTGAGGCTTGATAAAAAGATGCAGGAATCACATTGTCCGGGGATCCTGGTGAGCAGAGGTCTCTGTAGATATGTGGAACTTTAGGTTGGTGAATCCCTGAATTTGTATTAAATATAATGACTTTCCACTCCCTGAACATATACCAAGTAGTAGATGGTGTCCTCTAGGTATTAACATGCCATCCTCACGCTCTAGAATAAAATGGATAGGTTCTAGAGAGGAAAACAATAGAATCACAATGTCATATGATTCGAGATTATGAGTTCACTTTGTGGAATGTTCCAGAAATGATTGATATTCTCTTGAACATACAAGTTAAGGGACAAAGAGCAGAATTACTCCCAGGAAAGAGTAGAAAACTATGAATTTCTTGCTTTTTACAATAAATGAGGCAGCTGGAAAGCTATCTGTGTGCTTAAGAAGTTCTTTTTCTGCAAGATGGGATAGGGAGGGAGACAAACCATAAGAGACTCATAATCTCACAAAACAAACTGAGGGTTGCAGGGAGTGGGGGATAGGGGTAGGGAGAGGGTGGTGGGGTTATGGACATTGGGGAAGGTATGTGCTATGGTGAGTGCTGTGATATGTTAATAAAAGATAAAAAAATTTAAACAACAACAACAAAAACAATAAAGTACTTAAGAATAAAATTTTTAAAAAGTTCTTTTTCTGGGACGCCTGGGTGGCTCAGTTGGTTAAGCGGCTGCCTTCAGCTCAGGTAATGATCCCAGTGTCCTGGGATCGAGTCCTTCGCGCTCTCTCTTCCTCTCTCTCTGACAAATAAATAAATTTTAAAAAATTTTATTAAAAAAATTCTTTTTCTGTTGCTCTTAGGAGTAATGATAGACCACTTTTTGTGGTTATTTTGCACATAATTCTCAGTTTTTAAGATTGGTCATTAACAGCTATTCATTGGATTCTCTCTGAATAGGTTACTTTTTTTTTTTTTTTTTTAATTCCTTTCTGATATCTTTTGGCCAGATTCTTCATTTTACATTAAGGACATCAATGATTAACTGCTTTGCAAAATTTAGTTCTAAGTCCAATTTCTCACATTCTTCATCCAAACACTGATCCATCTTCAAATTCTACCATTCATTTCTTCTCTCACAGTATTTCCAGGATCCAGGTCTCCTCTTTCAATAGCCATCCTCTTGCCTGAGCCTTAAGTTCTTTACATGCTGACCCCAGAAGCTGTTCAAATTCCAGAGTCTTCTCTGACCATTTCCATCTTCAATCCACCCCATACGAGTAACAGAGGCTGCTTTCTAAGGAGACATCACTGATTATGACCCCCATAACAGAAACCTAGCATTTTCCCTTCAGTATACTGAACCTCACTCTTTTCTTCTTTCAATATTTCACTTAATATTACCTCCTATATGAAGCTTTTAAGTCCCTAATTTTGGTTGAACTACTAAAATAGAACATATGCCTCATGCCTTTTTAATTATGTTCTTTTCTGGAAAATGGCTGAGCAGCAGCCCTTGTGATGCCAAGATAAACCTGGGTGTGTGATGGGCCCAGGGAGGGCAGGAAGCAGGTGGCCAGACGGAAGCCAGAAATGGCCTCGCTGCTGCAGGTGAGAAGCAGTGACGAAAACTCTACAGCAGCAGGATGGGAGGAACTTTAAGTAAAGGAGCCTCCTTTTCTTTCCATGATTCTATGTTTCTGCTTAGCACAGGATCTGTGTTGAACCCAGACATCAATCACAAAATGACTCCTGCCACTTTGTTGGTCCACCGGTGTAGAAATGCTCTGCTGGGTGACACTTGGACCGGGGAGGTAGGAAGACCTGGAGGTTCCCCTGGATTGGAGGCCACAGGACGGACAGGAGGCTCTTTGCAATGAGTGATGGTGGGAGCAGCCCCTGGGGAAACACAATGATAAATGGACCCGGCGTCTGGAGGAACCGAGAATCATCTGTGGAGTGCAAGAGGGCCGTGAATCAGACATCCACAGAGCCGCGGGAGATAATAAAGATATGAGAGACTTAGACATGGTATAGAATCGGGGCAGAGAAAGAAGATGAGGACAGTCTTTAGCTACAATGGGCTGAAGACTCACCAAGTCCTGGATGAGGAATTAATTGAAAATTAATATCAAAGCACCACTGCGTATAATTTTTATTTTATTCTCTATAATGACATCTTTTTTTAAAAGATTTTATTTATTTATTGGTCAGAGAAAGAGCATGAGCAGGCAGAGCAGCAGGCAGAGGCAGGGGGAGAAGCAGGCTCCCCCCAAGCAAGGAGCCTGATGTGGGACTCTGGGATCATGACCCCAGTGAAGGCAGCCGCTTAACCAACCGAGCCACCCAGCATGCCAATTCTCTATAATGACATCTAAGTTACATTTTAAGTAATTTTTAAAGGTTCAGAGATACATAAATAATTCTTGGTACCTTTCTGGGAAAAAAGTGCCCCTCCATAGATTGTTATTAATAGATATCTGGATTGCATGGCATTCCAAGAATCTTGTGCCTGGAGTTTGCAAACCTGGTTCAGCAGGTCCCCATAGAACAATGCATTCGGAAAAAAATTACCTGACTGATAAAAATCCCACTCCCAGGGATTTTGATCTAATTGGTTTCCGGGAGGAGAGATAAGTAGCAGCATTCAAAAATCTCTCCAGGTGATAGTAATGTGTATCAGGGATTAAGACCACTGCTCAGAAGAATGGTCTTTGCTGGGTCATTTCTACCTGGGGGTGGTGTGAGTCCCAGGAATACCCCAGGAATGCTGCAAAAACTGTGGCTGGGGTTAAGAGGAATAGAGATAAGGATAAAGACCACAAGTCCCTCATCGAAAAGGCTACAAGGAACTAGCTTGGAAGGGCTCCTACTGGCCACGTTTAGGACAATATGAGCATCAAAATTAATGGTCAGAATGGATTTTGACACACTAATTAAAGAAAAAAAGAACAAAAAAAAATTGATGTTCTTTATTGAAGAATGCCAAGTAATAAATGTAAAGTGCATAAGAGAGTTAGAAGAAATTGCCAGGCAAGACTCATCAGTGACATGAAGACTAGTGAGTGCGGGTGCCTGGGTGTCTCGGGTGGTTGAGGGAGCAGGAGGCTAGCTGAGGACAAAGCAGAAGGCGACACCCCACAACCCCCTCCCCCAGATGGGATACCTGTGACATTCCTCAGACTCCCGGCTGCCCTAAGGCTAGGGAAAGGAAAAACAAAGAGTTGACTTACAGAGATCACAATCCTGCACTCATGAGTCTCCTGCAGGTTACAGATGTCTTCGCAATCTACAAGAACAAAGCGCTTCTGCCAATAACCTAGCTTCCGGAGGGAAATGTAGCTGCGATGAAATGGCGCATAACCTGCACCCCATCGGCAGATACTTGGAGCCTCCCAACATCTTCCTGTTACTGCCTCGCTAGAGGGAAAAACAACCTTAACTTGACAATGGCAAGGCCTCCGGGTATCCTGTGAGTCTTCTTTAACACATGAAAATCCTTGTGAAACCTTTTTCCTTACCTCCCCCAACTCCCAGGTACATAATCCACTGCCCCTCAGAACCCCCGGACAGCTCTCTCTGCCCTCGGGTCCTGTCCCCCGGCTTTAATAAAACCACCATTTTGCCCCAAAGAGTCTCAATAACTCTTTCTTGGTTGTCGCTCCGGACCCCACCCCACCGGACCTCACCACATTCCAAAACTACATCACTCCGACTCTTGGGTTTGGCCCAGGTTGGGATCTCAGGGTCCCGGGATGGAGCCCCCACTCAGCGTGGAGTCTGCTGGTCTCCCTCTCCCTCTGCCCCTCCCCTCGCTCCCACTCTCACTCTCTGTCTCTCTGAAATAATTAATTAATCAATTAATTAATTAAATTAAAATGAATGAAAGGCTCCTGGGAACAGACTAGCCATTCAGCCTCAGATAAGCGATTCTCGGAGAGCTTATTCAACTCAAAGGGAGACCGACCTCACACACGATGAACCCAGAAGTACCACTTTAACGGGCTCTTCCAACTGCAGCTCACGGATAACGGGCCACACGTGTCACGTGTCTCTGGGGTGATGCCCTCAAAAGACAGCCCTGCCAAAAATGCTTACCCTGAATCTACTCAAGAGGGAACAACCATCCTACCCAAACTAAGGGATATTCTGTTGAACAATTCTCCTGGGTCTTCAAAAATATTCATGCCATTATTAAAAAAAAAAAAAAAAGTCCAGGAAACTGCTTTAAAGGAGATAAAAGAGACATACAGTGCATGATCCTGAATTCAGTCCTGGACCAGAAACAAACAAACAAACAAACAAATCTCAAGATATTATCAAGCCAATAGGAGAAATCTGAATAAGACTCATATATCACTATTATATCAGAAATATTATTCTAGCAATGTTAAGTTTCCCAAGAATGTTGTGCTGTGATAATGAAGGAGAATATTATAGGAATATGTGTGTGTGTATATACATATATATTTAACATAGTTTATTTCTTTCTCCTGTTTTGCTATTTTTAAATCTTTTATTTTGAAAAATTTCAACCATTCAGAAGAATGAACACTGACAGAAGAGGCTGTGGGGGAACAGAGAGAGGGAGGGGGGCACAAATGAAGCAAATTATTAACAACTGGTGAATCTAGGGTAAGAATGTCTATAGCTGTTCATTTTTCTAATAGTAAAACATAAGAGAAATGTATTGAATAATTAAAAAACATTTAAGAGGTAATTAGGAGTATTTTCTGCAGGAAGTGTAGGAGAGGGAGAGAGTAAAAATGCCACTTGGTTTTCTGCCTTATGTGAGTAGGTAAATGATAAGATCATTATTTAAGGTCAAAAACAGAGTAAGAAATTAGCTTGAGGAAGAAGATGTTGAGTTTTGATCTTATTGATTTTGAAGTGACCATGGCCTAACCAAATGAAATATCTTAGATATGAAAATGAGATCCTCAAGAAAGGTCAGAGCTAGAGACATACAGTGAGTAATTTTCAGTGTGAAGAGGGTAGAGAAAAGACGAGAGGCAGTGAGAGCACCCATGAGACCTTGCAAAAGAAGGGAAGCAATGGACTATGGGGTTCCAATGGCACTCTAACACTTGATGTAGCTCTTACGCTAGGCTTCAAGGAGTCTGGGGACCCTCCAGCATCGTGTTCACCAATATACAATTCTTTTCGTTTCTGAGCATGTAGCCAACTACATTTTTCAGCTTTTTCTGCTTCTAAGTGACATTGTATGACTGAGTTCTGGCCAGCAGAATGGGGACAGGCTCACAGTCATCTTTCATCCGCCTTGACTTGCCATCTGTGGAGCTGGAAGCCCAAGAATCTGAGATGGCCGAGCCACGTAAAGGGAGGTGGGTCCCTGAGTCACGCTTGGGGGACACACGCCTTGGACAGCATCTACATTAGACTTTGTCCACTCAAGAAATCAATCTTGGTTGTGCGAATCCGTGAAGATTTGGGGACTGTCTGTTGTAGCTGGTAGTGCTACTTACATGGAACATAGGTCCTTTTTATCCGGGAGAAAGGTCCACGCCTTCAGACTCTCCACGGGATCTGGGCTCCCAAAAGAATAGCAGGACGAGAGAGATGGGGAAGCCCAGCGGGAAATTAAAGAGCTAAGAGGCATAAGGAGAAACTGAAAAGAGCAGTGTCAGAGAAGCCAAGGTAGTAGAGCTGTGAGGACCAAATGGTCTGCAGCGTAGATGGCATTAGTGTAGAGGGTAAAAAGGGCAGAAGAGTGTCTCTTTGACCGAAGAACTATCGAGCCCCTGGTGGCCCTGACAGAAGCAGTACATTGAAGTATAAATGGAAAGTAAGGCAGGGTAGGCGATTGATATAAAACTTTGTCTCAGAAGGGAAGGAGAAAGAAGCAATAGCTAAAGGTTGAAGTGGGATCAAGAGAGGGTCACTTTTAAGGATGGGACAGGCTTGAGTTTATGGACTGATCAGAATGAGGCAGTAAAGAGATGGAAGTGAAAGGCATAGAACCTAGAAGGGGTAATAACGGGCAGTGAGAGGAACCGAAGGTGCCAGGGTAAGGGTTGGCCCTGAAAAGGAGGGAGGACACCTCACCCTCTGAAACTACATGTACGTGCTGGGGGTGAGTAAGGGAAATGGGGTGACGGTGATGATGGAGACGTAGGAGGTATAGCCATCATTTGAGAAGAAGGGGAACAGGGAAACAGATATAATTTGGGGCTGGGCTTTGCCCCTGTCCTGATGGTCACCGTCTAACTGAACATTATCTCTTATACCTGGGTTCTACAGCTATAAAGCAAGAAAATGACAACACTCATTTAGAAATGCACCATCTATGGCCCCGAAACCATGACTGAAAAGGAAACCCTCCTGTGAAAATGCTGCATCCTGGCTTGCCGTGTGTATGACCATTTCTCCGTCCTCTGCACCACGTTCACTGTGAGTTTCCACCTGAAACATGCCTGCCCTCCAAAGTGCACGTCCCCAGCACAGCGAGCCCGCGAGACTCTTGTTTTTAGAGATACTTAATTTAAATATATTCAAAACAGAATGCAGTGCCTTTTACTAAACATTCATATTATTTTCTTCGAGATCATGGGGATAACATTTGGTTTCTTGCGTTGATTTCAAAGAATCTCTATAATTTGGCCAAGCTTTCACGGGCAGCTGTTTTTACACATGAGATACCTGAAGAGTTATGTGCAATTAGAACGTCTCCCACAAGTCTGGCTCCATTTCCCCACCTACCCATGGTGGTGTGTTGCCAAGATCTACAACTAATTATTACTGGTTTGAGCCACAACTCTGCTGTCCCATAAGAATAAAGAACAAGACGGTCCTTCCTAAGAGTGAGTCCATTTCTAGGATGAAACTGCCTAGGGGCAGAGATAACTTCCAGTGGCCCAGGAAGACTGGTCCTTCAGCAGTGATACCCAGTCAGTCACACACCGTCCGCTTCCCTGGAAAGATTAAACCCCCAACCACAATTCAGCACCCTGGAAACCCCCAAGGAACTTAGCTATGAAGAATACATGGTTCCATGTGAGGCGAAGTGGGGGTGGGGTGGGGAAGGAGTGGAGGATGAAATTTTTTTTTTTTTAAACCAATTTCACCCAAGTAGGAAGTAAAAACTTCAGCAATCTATAATTAATCCTAGGTGTTAGATAATCCAAGTTTGTTTGCATTCAAGAAACTGGAGATGGTGCAGAAAATATCAGGGCAATTGAAAAGACTTGGTGGTGCACCTGTCTATATAAATTTTTAGATCTATCTGGTATCAGAAAATATTTATATAGGGGCAGCCCTTGAATTCATACCCTTGAGTGTCCAGAATGGGCATCACGAAGTTATGCAGTTCATACAGTTTGGTTCTCTAGGTGACAGGAGTGTGGGAAATAATAATAACTCCAACTGGAAATACTGCTGAGGATTCTATCTTCAGACTGTCTCTCTCCTCTCCCTCTTTCTACTCTCCTTCCTGCTTCTGCCATGTGTTATAATTTTCATTACTCAATCATAGCACCAACTCCTCTCTCTACTTCCTCTATTTCAGGTTTTGGTCTTAAAGTACTTGTCTTTTTATCTAGAAATATTTTATTTTTATTTTTATTTTTTTTAATTTATTTATTTGTCAGAGAGAGAGGGAGAGAGGGAGCGCGAGCACAGGCAAACAGAGTGGCAGGCAGAGGCAGAGGGAGACGCAGGCTCCCTGCCGAGCAAGGAGCCCGATGTGGGATTCGATCCCGGGACGCTGGGATCATGACCTGAGCCAAAGGCAGCTGCTTAACCAACTGAGCCACCCAGATGTCCCTAGAAATATTTTAAAAAATTGATTTTCAGATATTATTCTCTCCTTTGGTGACATAGTTCACCTTCATGTCTTCTCCCAAACCCATAGCTCGAGCTCCAGCGTCTCCTAAAGCAGCAGAACTCCCTTCTAATGGCCTGTGGGCAATGCCCCTTGAATGTCCTGCCAGTCCCTTGAGCCCTTGTCTTCAACTTGCTTCCATACAGGTCACGGTGTCTCCCCAGGTTGTTAATGATAACCATCTTTTTGGCAGTCAACCGACCTGTAATCTCAAGGTTTTCTTCGGTCCCCTTTTGCTCTTCACATCTATCAGTGGTTTGTATATTCTCTTCTTCACTGCAATGTCGCAGTCATCATCTCCACCTGACAGACTATAAAGCCTTTCAACTTGTTTCCCAAGGATATTCTCTTCCTACCTTGGTCCAGTTGCACTGTTGAATTCACTAAAGGGAACTTTTGATCAACGCACCCTCCTTTTCAAAATTTCAAATGTGTTCCATAGTCTATGGAACCAGTACTAACTTTTTGGCCAAGGAATCATGGTCCTTCATGAAACCTCCCCATCCTCTCTGAATCTGATGTCCTGGAGGGTCCATCTCTCTACTAACTTCCAAGAGAAGAGTTCAAAGATGAGTTGATTGCATCTGAGTTCTATCAAATCAGCATTATTGATTAAAATAGTATCTATATATTGAAAACTCTCATGATGAGAAAGGACTTAAGAATTCACCTTCAATGATTTGATCCATGGGTTGAAATGCATCCTCAATATTTCCTTGTTCTCTGTATTTTTTTTTCTCTTTTTTTTCCAGGTCCAATGAATGATTTGTGTTGTATTGCATCTTGAGAGATAAATAAATGTATTACCAATGTAGTGCCATTTACGATTTCTGACTTTGGTCACCTCCACATCCCTAACTCCGAAAATCATACATGATGTTAACCATCACTTCTAGGACTCCCTAGGACAGTACCAATTTTGGATATGACCTCCTAGTGCCTCACTGGGTACAACTGCACTTTTCATGCACCCTGGCCTGGCAGAGTTTAGAAAATATCACCACCATATCATGGAGTCCCATGAGCTGTATACTTAACTTACCCCTGAACTTCAACCTTCACTGAAATTGGGAATTCTTGCTTTCCCCCCTTTTTTTGTTTTTTAAGATTAGAGACAAAGGTATGCAAGGGGGAGGGTGTGGAAGGGGAAGGAGAGAGAGAATCTCCAGCAGGCTCTCTGCAGTGTGTAAGGCCCCACCCACAACCCTGAGATCCTGACCCGCCAAAATCAAGAGTTGGACACTTAAGGAACAGAGCCTCCCAGGCACTCCTCTCCTCCCGTTCTCACAACAACAAAACAGGTTTGTTCCAGAGGCTTGGTATTAGATTAGTCTAATCCCTCCTGGCAAGCAGGTGCCTTTTAAAATTCTCCACCCACTCCCAGCCAGGAATTTGACAGGTATGTTAAAGGAGAATGATTTTAATACCCAGACACCTGCATAGCAACTGAACCTTCACTCCTTATTTTAGTCAAGTTGTTCTCAGACTTCATTATGGATCTTATGTGTATCTTCATTATAGGATCATATGTGTAAAACCTTATGTTCTGTACTTTAGAGACAATTTAAGGGATTTTTCAATGTTTTTTAAAAGATTATTTTTCAAAAATAGAAAACACATTCAAATGACTTAAAAAGAAAAACAACAACAACAAAATGTTTTTGATGAAGAACCTAGCTCTTCTCCCTGTCTAGTTTCTACCTACGCCTATCAGAGCGTTTCAGACCATTTTTGGGTTGTGTGTTCTCCCAGAGTTTCTACATGCAAATATAAGGAAAATGAATATTTTTATGACCCTCCTTTGTACAAACATTCTTCTGCACTTACCAGTATAATTTGGAGATCTTTAAATATCTGCATATATAGAACATCTTCATTCCTTTTTAAAATATATATAGCTACATGAAATTCCATTGTATAAGTGGATGGCAAGAGATATTTCTAATATTTTACTATTCCAAACAATGCTGCAATAAATGACTTTGAAAACATCTTATTTTGAATGTGTTCAAGCTACACTGCAGGATAAATTTCCACAGTGGGGTTGCTGGGTCAAGGGGCTTAAGCATTTGGAATTTTAATATATATTGCTAAATTTCCCTTCATAAGATCGTTTCAGTCTACGCTTCCATCAGTGACATAAGAGGCTACCTGTTTTTTCCCACAGCTTGCAACTGAATTTGTTGGCAGACTTTCGTATTTTTGCCAATCTGATAGGTTAAAAATGACATTTATTTCATTGTAGCTTTTGATTTGAATTTCTCCTACTAGTAAGACCTAGCATCTCTTCATATACAAAAGGCCCATTTATCTCTTCTTCCTGTTATATGACTGCTTGCATCCTTTGTCCACTTTTTGATGGTTTTTTTCCTTCATGATATATGGGAGATCTTTATATACTTACTGTTATGCCCCCAAAATGGGTCCGTGATTAAAGGAGCGAGACTGATAAAAAGCGAAGGTCAAGCAAAGCTTTATTTCCCGCCAAGCATCAAGAATCTAACCGAACGTTCGGGGCCGCACCTCTTACAGGAGAGGGCGACCCTTCTCTGTTTCACAGACTAGCTTTTAAGGGCAAAGACCATGCGGTTGGGTCTGGCCACGCACAGGTGGCCAATGAAACTATAACACACACAGGAAACTCCACAGTGATGCTAGGTGACCAACTGAATTACAATTTACCCTAGTAGACATCTGAACCAGCCTATCACACCTTGGTTAGGATTGGCGCCCAAAGGCTCCCAAAGGGCGGGGCCCATACTCCTTGGTAGCTAGGGAGACAGTATGCAACCCCCCACTGATCCGGATGTCTCCACCTGGCCTGACCCACCCTTGTATCTGGGGCTTTGTTACCCGAGGCTGGTTTCCGGGACTTGTTTTTAAGTAAATACCCTGGGGGAAAGGGAGCAGGGAAGCCTCTGGCTAAAATATAAAAATATAAAATAGGTCCTTACACTTACGAAATTAGCTTGTTGTCTGTGTTGTGGCTTGGAAACATTTTTCCAGTTGGTGCTTGTCTTTGAACTTTGCTTATTATATTTTCCTTTATGCAGAAGTATGTTATTATATGTAACTGAATTATTAATCTTTTATGAAATTTAGAGTTTGAGTCATAGTTAGAAATACTATAAAGGAATTCTTCCATGATTTCTTCTTTGATTCTTTGGATTTCATTTCTGACATTTAAATTTTAATCCTTTTTATCTTGATTTCTCTTGGTGTTGTGGGATGGTATGTTAAGGTTATTTTTGATCATTCTTGATTTTCACTTGGAAGCTGACCCCAGGTGAGATGTCATTCTACTATATTCATTTGTGAACAAATCTTCCATTTCTGTCCTTAAGTAAAAGGGCCAAGGGTGTCTAGCAGGCTTCTACCCTGGCCGGTGTAATGCAAACAATTCCGATGACTGCTATTTCCCTCTTCAGTGGCCGTATCAGGAATGCACAAAAGGAACCACTGCAGCTCTGCCCTGGAACCTGGCAAAAAGTGCAGAACAGCCCAGAAAAAAGGGACAGCTCTCACCTTCAGTGGTGAGCAAGCTGTTTCTACACTGAGTAAGAGAAAACTTAAGGGAGAAAAAGATGAGGGCAGGTAAAATATGGGGCAGGAGCTAAGAGAAACAAAGTTCAAATTTAAAAATGTTCAAGGGCAAGGATTTGAACTTTCTAAGGTTTGAATGTCAAATTTGGGATTTGGGGCTTTCTGGAATGCTTTCCCTTTAGGATAAGCAGAAGCATTTGAGGAATACTTAGGGGCACTAGGCGCAATTACGGATCCATTGTGGGCTGAGGACACATTTCCAGGTAGCAGGAGTAGAAAGAAAGGCAGACTGAAACTTTTAGGAGAAAGTATGCTTGCTGGTTGGTGTTGTGTCTCTGCAGCAGCTGGGAAATGCCACGCAAGAGAAAGAGGTTTCACAAGTACTGTGGTAACAATATGATTTGGAACTTTCCGGAAAGGATCATCACTGCCAAATGACCAGAGACCGACTGAATTCTGACTGAATGCCCACAGGCACAGGCTCCCCATCTTGGTTCACCATCTCTGCTCTGTTCGTGACCTGCCTGGCATAAGCCTATGAATCAGCCGCCACAATAGAGACAACCTGAGCCTCATAAAACACCCGCAGAAAAAAAGAGACCAAGTGACGCGCCACCGGGGAACAGAAGCATACACTAGCAGGGTCCCCTTGGCCAGGGTCAGCATGCCCAGGTATGACGTGTGTGGGGTTACGGGCAGGATAGAGCTTGGGGTTGGGCTGGAACGTGGCTCTGTCGCCACTAACTCCATGGCCTCAGGCAATCTACGAGCACTCTAAGCCTCCGCGTCCTCATCTTACAATGGAGATATCCTTGTCAGCTTAACAGGGTTCTTAGCTGCCTTAAGTGTGTTCTGAAATGGGCTTCGTACAAATAATCGTCTAAGGGTGTCAGGAGCGCTGCATGGAGTCCTGTGTCCAAAGGCACCTGGGAAGCTACCAGGGAAAAGCAGCAACAACTACGATGAAGATGCCGCGAGATGCACACACTCCGGTCACCCTACCTCGTCCTGGGTGCACAGTCTCCTCTTCTCTGCTGCCACTGTCCCCGGGGAACGGCTGAGCCATTATCATGCGGACCCCACCAGGCAATGCCAGGGTCTCAGAGGCGTCGATGGAACTGACAAGAAACAGAACCCCAAAGGCGCCAAGTGTTCGTGGGATGATGTGGCCCTCTTCTGCGTGAATGGAAGCCCAAGGACCCGCCGGAGCTCACAGCAGCGCCCCCAGGCAAGTGCATCATGGGAAGTGGAAAGCCCTGGTTTCTGGGGTGCAGAGGATGAGGGGAAAAGGCGTCCCCCGGAGAGTGTGTCTGTTACTCTCACCTTCCGCTGGGGGTGTATCCTGGAGCTTCCAAACCACTGCTCAGTCCGCGGCACTCCTAGGAATTCAGGCTCCTTGGAAAGTGGATATTCAGAAAATCAGTGTAGAGAATTAAAACTCTTGGGGATCTCGTGAGCTGAAGAAGTTGCTTTCACCCTTTACATTCTCTGATAATAACGGCTGGTTCTTCAGATACCGGCTTTCCGGTATTATCCCACAGCTTTCTTGGCTTTCCGGTATTATCCCACAGCTTTCTTTCTTCCTTTTAAATTTTGTCCTATCAAGCTAAAGGTTGGGGTTGTTTTTTGTGAAATGCTTCAGTCAGTGTTCCGAGTTGAGTAGACTGTTGATCGATAACTATGCCTCTAAGTGCCTGCTAGCATTACTGGGCTTCCAGGAGCTCTGCCTGTATTTTTTGATGTGATTTTAGTGTGTGGCCAGGTACTGGTTACCGCAGCCAGGAAAGTTCTCCTGCCAAGGCAGGCATGTCATGACAAAATTTGGGAACTTTCCTGTGCCATCTTTAACACCTGGGTGATCCATGATGAAGTGTCCAACTGGGTCTTGGGGATACTGCTGGGGATCTACACACTATGCTTAAAAAAGAGAAGATTGGGGGGTGGTCTCTGGGAGACCCAGTTGGTTAAGCGCCCGACTCTGGATTTGGCTCAGGTTGTGACCTCACGGTCATGAGATTTATTCCTCGTTGGACTCTGTACTGGATGTGGAACCTGCTTAAGGTTTTCTCTCCGTTCTCCTTCTGCCCTCCCCCCAAAAAGCAAATAGGGGCACCTAGGTGGCTCAGTGGGTTAAGCGTCCCACTCTCCCACTTGCTATCAGCTGAGGTCTTGATCTCACGTTCAAGCTCTACACTGGGCTCCATGCTAGGCGTGGAGCCTACTCTTAAAAACAAAAAAACAAAAACCAAAACAAACAAAAAAACCCAGGCAAATTGCCCCAGCAGGAGTGTTTATAAGATAGAAATATCTGCTAAGAAATGCAAAGACCTTCCCCCAGGTGATGGGGGATTTTCCAAGTGAGTCTATTTAGTTTAAACCAGATTTTCCTTCTTCCTCATTGTCAATCTGTGTGAAGCTAAGGATGGTAGGTGTGAGGAAGAAGAAGCTGGGAAGGGACTGGACCATGTTTATGATACACTGGTAAGTGAAAGAAGGAATATTTACAATTATACATGCCCATTAATCCTCATTTATTTATTCATATATTTATATGTACTCCAAAAACTCTTAAGAATGGAAGAAAATTTATTAAAATAAAAACAATCTAAAACTTGGGGGAAAAAGCTAAAACATGACAGTATACCCTTCCCATGCAATATGGAAACAGTCTCGCAGACCCACCCAAGGTTTACCTGATTCTCTGTCAGGACATTTTTTTTTTTTTTTCCAAAGATTCCATTTATTTATTTGACACAGAGAGATCACAAGTAGGCAGAGAGGCAGGCGGGAAGGGGGGGGAAGCAGGCTCCCCCCACCCCCAGCAGAGAGCCCGATGGGGGTCTCGATCCCAGGACCCTGAGATCATGACCTGAGCGGAAAGCAGAGGCTTTAACCCACTGAGCCACCCAGGCGCCCCCCCCACCCCCGTCAGGACATTATTATTTATGATTGAGTAGGACCTACACCCTGTGACGTGCATGATAACAGTGGATCTTTTTTCCAGTAGCAAATCAGATCAGTTCTGCTCTTAGAGGCTACAGTTAAAGTCTCCGTAAGACATTAGCCCGTTTCGCATCTAAACTAACAATTTTCTGTCACCGTTTTGTCAGTGTCCGTGCCCTCAGCCCATCAAATTCGCGTCCATTCAGTTTGTCATCTTGCTGCTTTTCCTCATAAATGAGGTTTGTATGAGAATCAAGTTTTTAATGTTTTAAAAATAGTTTGACAATAGCTGTATAGGGTTGGTAAGTTTCAGGAGATTTAACTTTTTTTCTTGATACCGTTTTTATACACGTCAATCTCTTAAAGGGCACGTTTTACTTTATATTAAGAAAGTGCAAATGCGTACGTGTTTATGCGTACGCACGCATCGTGTGTCGATTTCTCAGTCCGTACTTTCCCTGGCTCTAGACCCAATGAAGGACCGACGTCCCCAGGACTTCTAAAAGCAGCTTCGCAGGTATCAGGGTGAACTCTGACTCCAGGGGACATAGAAGAAAAGGTGCTCCCTGAAAACAAATCTGTTTTGCAGGATAAGCACAGGTTAAAGTTGATGAAATCCATTTCCACAGTTGGCTAAGCTGGGTGTGGGACCGACTTCTTCAAGGGGAGCTGAGGACAAGTGGCAGAAGAGGCACTGGCCCTGGATTTGGGGAAATGCAGTCTGAGGCCCAAGTGAGAGACTGGGAAGCACAGGAAGGTCTCAAGTGCGAGACCCAGGGGAGGGCAGGGAGGACCCCAGGGGGAAAGGGCTGAAGCTTGGGAAAGGGTCTGGAAGCCGCAGACTGGAAGCCGCAGACTGGAGAGGGAGCCTGCACTGGCACCCCTCCTTCCCGCCCAGCCCCACCCCTGCACCTCGTGGGAGGGGAAGGGAACTGGTTCAGTCTAGTCTTAATTTGTTCTCACCGTCAGATTTTAATCTTTCGTCTTCCCCTCCCAACCACTCCTCAGTTCCAACCCAGGAGCCGCGGGGCCTACAGAACTGGGGTGTTTGCTTAGAAATGCAAATGAGAATTTATTGCAGTTTCCTGCTTCCCTTGCTCTATTCTGCCTAATTTATTGACTGTTGGAAAGGATTCTCAGTGGGAAATCCAGATAGAAGTGCTGGTGATTTCAATGCCAGCTTCCTGAAAAGGCAGCGGCACAACTCAGTAAGCCAAGGAACGGAGGCCCTGTCCTCCGCTGGGCTCTGATGGCGGGGCAGCAAGATTCCAGGCAGGACGTGCATATGAAATTACAGTAAAATATGGAGAGAAGGCCCCCGAGATACCACTCTGCCATGCGCCACTAGTAGATGACAAGAACTCATCACAAATCTGCCTTCTTGCTACACGTTGTCACTTTTGAAACCATGTCAGAGAAAAGGCCACATTCCCAAGCTAGGAACATAAAATATGTGCAGGCAGAAGAGGTCTCTGCTGCCCCCTGTTGGTGGGCTCCTGCTAACCCTAAACATTTTATTTTAAAAATTTATGAATATGCTATTCAGTCAGTATTTTTATTATACAAGAACTTTGGTCCTGGTTCTGCCTCTCTTTCACCATGAAACGTCATGTATAATAATTAAATTTCTTTGTACTTCAGTCTCTCACCTATACAATTAGCTAATCACTATCTTTCCATGACATGATTTGTGATTTCAAGGATCCTAGGTTTGCAAAGTGTTTGAAGAAAAGAGTGCAATGTCTTGAAGTTCTCTAATTAAGCAGATTAACATTTAACTCGTTATAATTGTTTGCACCTAGGCATGCATAAAGTATTTGCTGAAAATTCTATTTCTATTATGTTAAATTTAATTCAAGATAAAAATAAAGCCATTAAAACTGATAAAAGTGGACTCATAAACTTCATCATCTCATACCTTTTTCGCGACGGGAAGGAATACAAAAATTAGGACTTTTCCCGGCTTAAGGCTTGCATTTGCATCAAGAAAATGGTAATTGCCCATGTTCCTTCTGTTGGGAGGGGGAGGGGAAGAAGCATTTCATTTACAGGTATCATTTACTACTGAAATGATTTTTACTTTATTAAATCTGGTAGTATTCTTATGATAAAAGCGCATTCTAAAGTCAAAGTGAAACTGAAAAAATAGCCACCCATCATACCAGGACTTTCTCATGATGTGGTCATAGCCGGCTGTATCCTGGGAGCCTGCCTTGGGAAAACAGTGTCCTGCCTGGACTAACAGAGCCGAACTCCTCCAGCTTCTGGGAGGCACTGTGCCAAAGGGACAATGTGTGATTTACAGGCCAGAATGGTCTGAATCAGCAGGTAAATGTGCCAATAAAGACAGGTGGGTATGTTGTGGGAAGAGCATGAGGGTGAATTCAAAGAGCTGAAATATCTCGAGGGACAGAGGTGAATATGGGTATATGACTCAGGTTCATCAAATGAGGCACAAAAGACAACAGGAACATTAGTACAGGAAAGATGGCCAGAAAGTCACGTGATTATTTTCAACCCCAATCCTGAAACCCAGCCACGCAAATAAATGGTATTCCCTTTGAAGGCGGCTCCTTAAGAGAGACTCCACATTTCTCTCAATAGTACTGGTGTCCTCGGGACATTTTGGGAACTCTTTTTTTTTTTTTTTTTTAAAGAAAAGACTTTTTTTTTTTAAGACTTTATTTATTTATTTGTCAGAGAGAGAGCCAGAGAGCAAGCACAGGCAGACAGAGTGGCAGGCAGAGGCAGAGGGAGAAGCAGGCTCCTTGCTCGGCAGGGAGCCTGATGTGGGACTCGATCCCAGAACGCTGGGATCATGACCCGAGCCAAAGGCAGCCGCCCAACCAACTGAGCCACCCAGGCATCCCATTTTGGGAACTCTTTTGGAGGGTGTTCTTGCAAAGTTTGTGGCCCTCGTGGCGATAAATCTTTATCCTTTGAAGGTGGGTTTGAGTGGTAAGAGGGAAAAGACATTCAGAAGGTAGCTTGATGGGCGAGGCAGGGGTCAGACTGTCCAATACACTTTTTGGCCCAAAGTCAAGTGAGAAAGAGATGTATTTTGCGTTGCCCGTAAACAAAAAAATGCTCTGTTTTGTTTTCTCTTTCACCTCATATGGGCCACTTCCCCAGGCTGGTCCTGTTGAAACTTTCATTTTCAATTAATTTATCTGACAAGCTCAGTACAAAATTAGATGTTTTATATCCTGTTGGCTCTTGATACCAGGGGAGATGTCTATAATCCTCATGAATCTTCTCCTGGGGATTCCAATATAGTTAACAATTTGTCCATAAAAGATTCCAAGGTATAGGGGCGCCTGGGTGGTTCAGTGGGTTAAAGCCTCTGCCTTCAGCTCAGGTCATGATCCCAGGGTCCTGGGATCGAGCCCCGCATCGGGCTCTCTGCTCAGCAGGGATCCTGTTTCCCTCCTCTCTCTCTGCCTGCCTCTTTGCCTGCTTGTGATCTCTGTCTGTCAAATAAATAAATAAATAAAATCTTAAAAAAAGAAAAAAAATATTCCGAAGTATAAATTAAAATAAAAAAAAGAAAGGAAATTTTCTCTTAGAGCCTGAACATTTAAGTCCAGGACAGAAAGTCAAAAAGACATTAAAGTAAATCTGCCCCTAAAATAAAACTCTATGCTCCATTACATCATAGTCTCGCTATATGTAACACTAGTCATAAACTTATTTCAATTGCAAATGTTTTATCTATTTTTTTATCTATTTATCTATTCATTAATAGAGAAGAAGAGGCACAAGTTGGGGTGCTTCACTGGTACTTCCTGATGACCTGAGTGTCTCATTTCTCCTCACTATCCTCATGGTGCACGTGCTGCCACTTCTCTCTGCAGCAAGAGAAGAGCGAGTTCCGTATTCAGTGACGTAAACGAGTGTTCATCTTATCCCGCATCCTAGGTTAAAAGTCTGCTTGTGAAATGGCTTCCTAAGGACCAAAAGAAAGATGAATCCACAACCTGGGGGCTTTGACTGTGAGCGCTGAATTAAGTAGAGAATGGCATTTCTCTTCACTCTGGGTAATTAGAATAAAAAATGCCAGCACGAGAGATGTCCTTGCAAATCCTAAAAATGTTTTACCGGAATCATGAATTCCTTTACTTATTTACACAACAGAAACTATGAAGACAAATAGTGAAAATCACGTCAGTGCCACCCACTTCTAATTTCTGAGTTAGAGGGACTCAAATTATGATTTATGTATGAAGAATTCATTCTGAAATGGTGCATCTGTAAGTTGCATAAATAGACAAAACATGGTTAAGCAGAGTAAGTTGGCAGTGGGGGGGGGCGGTAGCAGGGCGGGTAGTGGGGTGGGAGGTGCCACAGACGGAATGTTTATGTCCCCCCCAATTCATACGTTGAAATACTAAGCCCCAAAGATAGTGGTATTAGGAAGTGGGGCCCTTGGGAGATGATCAGGCCACAAGGATGGAGCCCTCATGAATGGGATAAGCAATTCATAAAAGAGGGACTCGTCCAGAGAAAGCCCTAGTCCCTTCCACCATGGGAGGACACAGTGGGAAGTCACCAGCCACGAACCAGGAGGAGAGCCTTGACCCAAATGCGACATGCCAGCCCCATCTTGGGCTTCCAGCTTCCAGAACCGTGAGGATAAATACCCACTGTTTTTAAGCCTCGGTGTTTTGTTCCAACAGCCTGAACTTACTCAGGTAGGGCGGGGTGAGCGGGGAGAGGGCGAGGTGTCAGGTCGGGCAGGAGGATGTCACTGATGGAGGGGACAGCAGCATCCCTGAGGCATGGACGTCCTCCCAGCCAGGCACTGTAAGCGCCTTCCCGGGGCTGCAGGGACGATGCGGTGGCAGGTGACTGGTAACAGAGCTAGAGGGGAGTCGGGGTGGAGGAGAGACGGCACACACGGTCCTGGGCTTGCTGTCTGGGGAAGCTGCACCCCAGGAAGGCCACTGATGAGGGCTTCTGACTCTGAGGAGCCCGTACTGAATGATGGACTGCAGATCCAAGGACCGAGGCTCCTCTCCCCGGCTAAGGGCCCTTGCAGAGAGATGCAGCCTCTGCCTCAGGCGGCTGGAAGCCAACGTCACCGCGTGCGGGAGGCACCTGAAGCCACCACTGCCATGGAAGGGACTTAGACTGGGCTGCAGACCCAGCCCAAGGGTTCTTTCATACAGAGAGACCTGGAGTTGACAAGGGTAACTCTGCACGTGTTGCATTTATTGTTACTGGCGCGTGTTCTGTTCCAGTCGCTACTTAGAGCTGTGGTTGTTCTGTTCCAGTCGCTACTTAGAGCTGTGGTTGTTCTGTTCCAGTCGCTACTTAGAGCTGTTGTTGTTCTGTTCCAGTCGCTACTTAGAGCTGTGGTTGTTCTGTTCCAGTCGCTACTTAGAGCTGTGGTTGTTCTGTTCCAGTCGCTACTTAGAGCTGTTGTTGTTCTGTTCCAGTCGCTACTTAGAGCTGTGGTTGTTCTGTTCCAGTCGCTACTTAGAGCTGTTGTTGTTCTGTTCCAGTCGCTACTTAGAGCTGTTGTTGTTCTGTTCCAGTCGCTACTTAGAGCTGTTGTTACAGCCCATGGTTGTTACAGTCCAGAATCACCCCAGAAGACTGAGTGAATTGTGTGGTGCTCCTTGCATTCGTTACCAGGTCGGTTCCTCTCCACGAAATCGTTAGCTGTCTTTCTAAGGTAACAGGTTGAAGAACCCCTTTGGGAGCCATTAAATATAGATCTTTCTGGGGTGCCTGGGTGGCTCAGTGGGTTAAAGCCTCTGCCTTCGGCTCAGGTCATGATCCCAGGGTCCTGGGATCGAGCCCCGCATCGGGCTCTCTGCTCAGCTGGGAGCCTGCTTCCTCCTCTCTCTCTCTGCCTGCCTCTCTGCCTACTTGTGATCTGTCAAATAAATAAATAAAATCTTAAAAAAATATATAGATCTTTCTGGACAGGCTAAATCCTAACAACCACAGACAAGATTTGGGGTCATTGGTGGAGGAACCAGGGTGGCGGATACCCTCTACCCCAGCCCAAACCTGGTCATTTAAGTGGTTTATGCCACAATGATCGGAAATTAAGGAATCCATCTGATTCAGCCATGTGAAAAACACAGGTGGCTGTGGCAGGAAATAGTGAAAATACCGAATGATAGGATATCCTCACTAAAATACCCATACCCAGGTGGTGGGTAAAGAGAAGCTGTTCTCTGATCTAGGTCCTCAGATGATTTATGTCTGTCTTGTGACTGGGAGCTTCGGTGTGACTTCTCCCAGGATGCCCTGCACCTGGCCAGGCTCGGGGCCAGCTCCTGGGATCAGCCTGGAAGGAAGGTAACTTACTTCATTCTGTCAGCCTGGCCGAGCAAAAGGCAAGTAGGGCAAGAAGGCTATGGTAAGCATATAATGCCCCCTTTGTCTTTCATAAACTTTGCATATTTCTTATTATTAAAGTAACACACACTTGTAGTAGACCATCTCATAAATATAGAAAATAGGAAAAAGAGTAAAATCGCTTAGGATCCCTGAAAAACTGAAGGAAACCATTAGAACCATTTCTTGCTCCTGGGACAAGGACGGTGCCCCCTCCCCAGGCTGCAAGGTCAGTCTCCTGCCTTCTCCTCTCCCACTCCAGCAACAGTGCTCTTTTCTGTCTCTGGCCCTTGGCACGTGCTGTGCCCCTCCCCCTTCTTTATTGGGTTGCTCCCACTTCCTTTTGATCACCACTAGAAGTCGTCTTCCCAAACCCCCCACCTCATTTATTTGTGCTTATTTGACATCCATCTTTGCTGTCAGCCTGTAGGCTTCGTGAGGGAAAGGTCCATGCTCTCCCCCCTCCTTCTGTTAGTAAACCATTACATCCCCAGCTCCTAGCACAATACCTGTTTCCTGGTCTAACTTGAGTAAACCCTCCCCACCTTTCAGCTCTTTCATCATGCCTCCATTAATTCTCTCCTTTCTTTCACTTCCTACTGAGTTTGTATCCAGTTCCATATGATTAGCCCTACATCCTCTGTAACTGAATCACCATCCTAAGCGACACTATAAGTAATTACAGACCTGCCTGCTTGCCTTCCTCCTTCCATTCATTAAACAAATATTTCTGTGTACCTACTGCACGGGAGGCACTGTTCTAGGGACTGAGAGCTCAGACAGTGTCTCTTCTATCAGGAAGTCAACATTCCAGTAGGGAAAGACAGTCGTCACCAGATCAATGAATAAATAAGCAAGACAGTTTCAGATATCACAAGTGCTTTCAAGAACCGAAGTCAGAAAACAGGGTAGGTGTGAGAACAGGGGCTTGTAAATACTTCCCGGTCATTAGATTGATGGTGGTCACAAAGTGTTGCCATGGCATGAGTCAATGCTTAGGAAAAAACCTAAGTTAGTGAATCCTAACCTCCTAAATTACTTTTCTCCACCTTTCCATCCCAGCCCATATCGGAGTCATGAGTTTTAAAAGAAGGAAACTTCTTTGTAATTCATCATTGTTCTGTTTCTAAGAACAAAATGTCCTAATGTGCAATGCATAGATGTTTTAGCCTGTCTCATTGGCATATGTTAATTCACTCAGCAGAGGGAGCTCATGCCTTAATTTTGGGAAGTTGGACAGAAAAGGCTCTTGTAAAAAGAACCTGAAATAAACTTTGCAGCTCTCATTTTAAAGAAGGTTTCCTTTTCATACTTCTTGGAGCAAAGACCATTTAATTAAGGATAATTTAATCTCCATTTGCATAAATAAATGTGACTGATGAGTTCATTTTGGGGCAGAGTTTTTGTCAATAAGTTTCTGTTTTGCTTACCAAATAGGCTAACTTAGCATAAGTATCCCAGCTCAAGAGCCTAAGGATTCATCTAGAAAGATGACAACTATTTACACGTCCACATTTCTAGGCCATTTATATTGTGCTGTGAACTCAGGACATAGACTTATTTGATTTGTTTTAATGTGACTATGATTTGACATTGAACACTTGCCCTTGAGATTATAAAACAGGTATTTATTTAGACTTCAAAGGACGTTTACTACACATGATCCAAGTTCAATGGCAAAGTAAACAAAGATTGAGAAAATAAAT